>VICI01001697.1:0-20539 GCA_019593645.1 Akabosia matsudoensis
TATACCCTTGTAGCAAACTCGGATGCGTTTCACTTTCTAGAAAAACTCATTATCATCAGGACGGTGGAAAGTGGAAGGATAATCTTGGAAGAAATGCAGCGTGTGTATAACTTGGTATCATACTTAAGCAGAGTAAATAAGGGCCACAAGATAAACATTTTAGCAAAAGCTCGAGAAGCAGAATAAAGGAAAAAAAATAGAAAATGCAATCTCTCGTAAACCTACTTGATGATTGTACAAAGCTACAACTGCTGATACTACTGCTGTTGATGATATTTTCTTAGTTTCATTCTATTTATACGAGGCAACTACTAAAAAGGCGTAAGTGGTCTCTGGTCTCATTTTAGCGCTGGTTTCTTTTTGGTCCATCTTTTTGGAGAGAAAGCTTAAACGAGAAGAAAATAATGTGAGGACCACGGACACCACTACGAGTACCATCGCCGGCAGAATCACATACATCGAGGAACTAACGCAGCTACAGTTCTGCACGTCGTGGCCACTCACTTTTCCTTCTCTTTTTTCGTACTCTGGAAGCTTGGGCATTTTTAAAAATGTGTTTTCACTTTGTATGGAATGCATGGGAGACACACTCTCTGGAATTTATTTTCAACAAAGGAGTTTGTGGTAGAGGGAAGTAACAGTGTGCTTTTACACTCTGCAAACACGCAGCGTGTATTAGCAAGCGTGGATGATGTATAAACTATAGTGACACAATCCATACATTAGGCTATCCGGGGAAAGTTCATTCCTTTCTGGTGCTCAACCCTTTGTCGTCTTTATACTCGTCGTTCGTGCAGAAAAAGCACTTTTCTTCTGCCAAAAAAAGGCAAAGACGTTGCTTCTTGGTTTACAAAGCAAAGGAAGACGAGGAAAAAAGACTTTTTTTGTGCCCAAGTGATGTTTGCATTAGAATTACAAGAAAGAAAGAACCAAAGAGACAAGTATGTACAGCAGCAGTGGATAGGGAAAAAAGTAGGGCATGCCAGATGCCATGATTCTCCCTGATGATGATTCTTTACGCTATAATAATGCTACTTATATTTGCACCAGACTTTTTCACTACGGAACGATGTATGTGCTATGATGGAGTACGGTTTTAAATCGAGAATTTTCTTATATCGACCAATATACACGTTGCTTCTCTAGAGAGAGTGAGAGAGCGGAGGAAATAAGAAACGGTTAAAACAAAAGGAGGAAGAAAGAACGACATGAATGTGATGTGTACATTGCGAGAAACCATTTTCGTCTTTTAAAAAAACGAATCATGGTTCATGCTAGCGACGAATAAAAAAGTTTAAATGACGAGGCATTTCCTCCGCCCAGCTGTTCTAAAAGGAAAAAAAGGAAAATAAACAGAGAATCTCTCTGCTTTCTCTCTACGCATACATCCATGATAAAATATTATTCTTCAGCTTCAGCGTTACTTTCAAAAGTAATAAAAAATGAAATGGAGGAGAATGGGACGTAGAAGATGAGACATAAAACTCTTATCTTGGGCAAACCGGGAATAGATGACAGGATGGGGACACTGACTTCTGGTCACATACATAGACAACATGTTTTATATTAGGAGTAGCTCATCCAAAAAAAGAAGAAAGTACATTAACAACAACTAAATTCTTTATGATAATAGGATGTCAGTAAAGATGCATTGGATGCACACATACGGCCAAACTATTCCTCTCAGCCAGAGCCAAAAGAAGCGCTAACGAATCTTTGAATATAGTTTGATCATGTTGTCATATGCAATTGTGCTCTGAAAAAGTTGTGGACGCTTGTAAATAAGACACTAATACTTTTCCATTCCCCAAGATACACGTAAAACAGTAATAAACAAAGTATAATTGAAGAAATAAAAGATAAAGATGCCATGATCGACATGCTGCTGGGACAAGCACGAACTCATTTACTTGAGTAATCCCATCAGTCATGTAGGCATTCTTGGAACTTTATGCATTACATCTGCAGTTTCGAAGTATTTAGAACGATGCTCTCTCTCAGACTAGCAGAAAAGGTAGAAGAAATGCAACGGTGATGTAGCACATTAAAAGTGTAATGTCTGTGCAGGCTTCGTAACAGCTGAAAGTGATTTCTTTATTGTCAGAACTATTTTTTTCGTATAGCATCATCACACAACATATAATTATTTTCGAAAAAAAAAATCATCGCTGCTTTGTAGTTGCGTAATAATAAGATGTAGGGAACACGGCAAAGCACAATTACACAAAGGCGACCAAAACAGATTATGTATCCCATCACGAATTTTTAGAGAGGATTCCTTTTGATAGTGACAGTGCGTCATGAAATGCAACACATTGCAATTTGATATGCAGTAAGATAAGCCTCTTCATAAGCAGGATAAAATGGGAAAATACCTTATGACAACAATGCAATAAAGGATTACGCAAGGACGAGTTTTTCTGCGTTATAGGTGCCAGGTTTGCCTTAGTTTTCAGGAAATGGCTTTGAGAAAATCTCACAACTTGAGTATTGATGACATTTACGTTAGTATGCTTTTAGTAATGTCGCCAGCATAGGAAACGTATATGCAACTGACAAGTACATGTAAATGGAAAAAAGGATCAAAATGCGACATGACCTTCACCTTTTTTTATGATTCTTGTATTGTGTTGTTACAGACGACAAGTCAACCTTCGGCAAAGAAGAAACGCGAGGGCGAGAAAAAAGTGTTTCGACTAGTCATGTGAAACATCTATCGAAACTGCAGTCGGATTACACCAAACGAAGATGACGCCAATGTTGATCTGGAGGCAAGTCAGCAAAAAACATTCAAGAGAATTAAGCGCTATTGCAGCGTGTCCAGTAAAATGTATTGACCAGCTGAAACCCCACCAAGCCGGTAACTCGTAAACTGGACCAAATATGAAGATCAAAAGAGAGAAGGACAATGATCCCATAGGTCATACTTCTGGATAGTATTTTTGGCTATGCGATTATAACTCAGAAGCAATAAAATGCTTTCTAGCATAACAATTCAAGGAGAAAATGTATGGAACATGTTTTTGAGCAAGTTTCTGCTGTAAACACTACAAAAGTGCTAGAATATGACGAATGATATTTTGTTGCGAGCTACGGTTTGGAGGAAGTTGTGCTACTTCCTATTAGTCCGCTTCACTAAACATGGTTGGCAACATAATCCAGACACTTAAGAAGCAAAATAACGATTCATTGTAAAGGACCCCTACCACGCGAGAAGAAATTCAATACCAAAAAATAAAAATAAAAGAAAACAGCATTAAGATGGCCATTCACTCACTCAATAGAGCCTATTGGATTGTAAGTGTTCACTGCAAGAGAAAGACGAAGCCAATTAAAAATCAATTGGGCCTGATGAATGGCTCACATTAATCACATAAAATTGCCGTCTTGTGTCATAATATGTAGTGTAGAGCAGTTTACGCGTGTACTATATCAAATACTCTATTTTTTTGCCAAAACAATCCTTGCCATCCCGCCAAATAAAACACCACCTAGAGATATGCGATCCCTGTTTGGATTAAGAAAATTATACACCAGCCAAGTATTTCAGATAAGGCAGTTGTGTTCCGTTCGTGTGCAAAATGAGGGCCAACTTCCATTGCCAAGAAAAATGCATTGCATTCTGCACAAGAAAAATACATCATAAATATAGCGGAGTCCCTTCCTTCCTTATTTATTTCTGACATACAACATAGCAGCATATCTCACCCGTATACTCATATATAAATATGCACCTTAACGGAATGTTCTGCCGAGTTTTCAACAGCGAAAACATGTCATAAATAGTTTGAAAAGACGTCCAAAAGCCTGTCATAGACGTCTTATCGATAAAGTTGGCGTGTTTTCCGAGCAATTAATACACGTAAATGCATTCATCAAATTCTCGAAAAGTGCAGACGCAAATTAAAATAAATTATTCATTTAGTACTTTGTAAGGCCGGCCCAACACATTACTCGACGAGTTTTTCCACTCACGAGGAAAATTCCAATAAAACTTTAGCACATTTTCCGTTTTTAATTTTGTCGATTGAATCTAACTCGGCTCGACACAGCAAAAAAACATTCCTTGTACTTAATATTAATACTCTCCGGGTTTTTATGTCTTTGTCGTGTCCTCCTTTTTAGATTATTTTGCTGGAACGCAATAATGAAAAACAATAATGAATACGGGAAGAGACAAAGGAAATGATTGTGTGAGACAAAGAGGAACTGCTGAAACATGCCAATAATATGAAAACGGCATACATTTTAATGCCAAATGATATTAACTGACTACGACAGCGAAACTTTTTTGGGTTGACTTCAACACAAACATGTATATATATTTCTTTCAAAATCGCTTCCTTTTTTACTCTCTCTCTTCTTAAGGATCGTTGATCCTCATTCGTAGCCTAATCATCAAAGGTTCTTTTGCATGATGCTCTTATAGCATTTATAGTCTTCTTCTCCTCTTTTTTCCCTTCCTCAGCTTCTTTCTTTTTCAGAGCATTCAAGAAGTCTGGAGTGGATTTTCTGTTTTTGGACAGAGCACAAAAGATTTCCATGAAAAAGTCGTTTAGATAAAGGAAAAAGGAGCAGGCCTAGTTGAGGTGGAGGAGGAACAGAAGGAGAGATGCTACGTGCTCATTTTAGTCTCACAAGAAAATTAGGAGAAATTGAGCAAAAGCCAATTGAGCTGCTTGTGAAGGAATCTGTTGAAACCATATTAATGCCAGCTCTAGAAAATGCTTTGAATACTCAATCCTCTCTCTCTCTGTGCTCAATCACCATCATCACAGTTGTACTTGTCATTAAGATAAATTTTCAGAAAGATAAATTCTCTTAGTCAATATGCTTGTTCTCGACGTGAGCTGTACTAATAATTCCCTTTTCCGGTATTTTCTAATTCTTTTGATTTTGATGAGCCAGATTACATGAAAAAATATCTTCAAAGGCTTGTGTGAGCAATTGGTTTCATGTGTGCTTAAATATATAAATCGCTAACCGGCTTGACACAAACAAAAATGTTATGTGATTACACGTAAGCAGCTTACATGCTGACTACGAATGGAAGCGGACGAGAAGCGGGTAGGCATCAAAAATATCTACATGCAAGTTAGAAAATCAA
Source organism: Akabosia matsudoensis (assembly GCA_019593645.1). Classification (NCBI taxonomy): domain Eukaryota; kingdom Metazoa; phylum Arthropoda; class Collembola; order Entomobryomorpha; family Paronellidae; genus Akabosia; species Akabosia matsudoensis. Next base: position 5,108 of record VICI01001697.1, read on the forward strand.
AGGAAAAAGCTGGTGAAAAGACTCACCTCGCCGTGAAACTGGAATCCGTGTTTTTCCGCAACTCTCTGAGCTACCTCCGGTCCCCCAAGAATATGCACGGCCCACTGGTGCGTGTAATGTTGTGCGTTGCCATCGTGATTGTAATCAAGAAGGTCATTATTATCTACCGATTTCCCGTCCAAGTCTTCAATCAGATTTATATTTTCGATAATACTTAATCCAGAGGATAATTTTCCAGCTGTTTGGTTACTACTTCTAGGCGAGGATTTATCTGCGTCGGGAGCAGCTATCGAGCCTGACGCAAGACCAACAAGGATAGCTATAATTACTGGAACACTGGACCATGTACCTATTCTCTTGTATTTTATCTGTCGAGTTGGCGCTCTCCTTAGCTCTCGCCGGATGCAAGGCCCCATGAGACTTTCACTATCATGCTCATTTGCACAGTGATTAGATGTAATACCACAATAATGACGACTGTCCCTGATTCGCTGGTGGCCAGGAGTTTGAGCGCTCTCCATATTCATGTCTTCCAGGGTATGACGCTCACTATCACTGGTGACAATAGCGTCCCACCTTTTGAGTAAAGTGTCACCGTGATCACTACCACCACAACTAGTACTATCCTGATTAACTTTAGTCATTCTGCTCACTACTCCCACACTGCCTCGTCTCACGGTACTGCTGCTGAGATTATCATTGTCATTACTGTTATTATTATCATCTGCCATCATTATTCCCATTGTAGTCCCAAAGGAACTGAGCAGAGTACAACTAGCATTGCCACTACTTGCTATAACAACTGCATCGTCATTAGCCTTATCTTGTTCTGTCCAATTGCCATCCTCGTACCGCATTACAGCGAGGGATGTACAACAAGAGCTGCTTCTAGTTATGGGAACTGTTACCTCAGACAAGATTTCTGATTCAGAAACCTCATGGCAGCATTCCATAATATAGAAGAGCTCAATGCTTTCTTGAACCACCTAGTTTCCCATGCGTTTCCATACAAAAATATGTAGCTTTCTACAGTTCCAGCAGTTTTTTTGTTGAAGTTTGCAGAGAACAATGCAGGGGAAAGAAGTAGGTCTGTTCTAGTGACGTTTTGATTATTTGAGTTTTCCAGTCGACAGGCAGAGTGAAAAATATCGGCTTGAGATTAGGAGCAGCTGTCGTCAGCTAAATAATGGGTGGCGTGGCCCCACATTACCTACATTCCAACCACGAAAAAGCCTATCCTTTTTTTTCACGTTTTAGAAGAGTAGAGTAATCTCGAAAACGGCCTGAGAAGCTGAAACATCCACACAGAAAAGAAATTAAATGTTCCAGGAGCGGTAGTAAAGTAGAATGAGTGAAAGCTGGCGTTGCAGTAGTCGAGGTGACTATTTTTGAACACAGCTACTGGAACGAGTCGAGCGATGACTTTCCTGGCACTGACAATGAAAGTTGAGGCGAAACTGATTTTTTTTATACAGGATGATGACGACGACAAAGCGGCTTATTATTTTGAAGGTAGTGTCGCTTCCAGTTTTTTGCACAAAACAGAGATGTAAAAAAGCGAAAGGGAAAAAAACTTAACTCTCTTTCACTCTAAAGCGACAGACATGACTGACATTTCCTTTTTATCCGTGTCGTACCCTGAGTCACTTTTTTAACCACTGGAGTTTACTTGTGACAATGACTGCCGACCTAGTTGAGTTGATGATGGAGTGATGAATTATTCCGCTTTTTAATTTGAAATCTAAGATTACTTAAAACTGCGGACAAAAATATAATCTCACTTTCTCAAAAACGGTTTTTTTTCTGGCAAGGCAAGCCTCATAAAAGTCAGAATCACTTTGTCCGTATCTGCCTTAGCTGTTTGAATGGGAAAGGTGTGTAGTATCCATTTCACTCGTAAAAGTCGAACGGAACTTTCTACTATTCCGTACACAAGGTTTAATAAAATTAAGCCGAATTGAGTGCAGTTTTCAGTCTTGACACGATTAACGACGACACTTTTCCGTTGCGTGATGAGTTCCACTTTTTAAAATAGAAATGAAAGTACGAAATCGACAGATATACGGTTGCAGTTGTGGAGCAGCACTTTCTCCGTTTCTTTCGAAATCGACTGCACACGTGAAGCTAAGAGGAGTTGACAGGAGAGGAAATTTGTGTTTTGTGGGCTGACTCCGTTCAAGTTGCTGGTCGATGTGAACTAGAAGCCGTGCTCTACAATCACCCGAGTTGTGTACCCCAGTTGTGTTGTCGTCCGCTGAAATAAAGGAAAAGCAACAGAACAAATCAGTGTCAAACTCCATTCCATATTCAGCGCGGCGTATATAATAAAATACAACTAATTTGGTCAAATTAACAGTATCTAGGCGTTAGGTATGAATTGCAAGAGGCTGGAATTGTCGCGTCGAGCTTGCTCTGACTAATTTTCCTTATCCCACACTTGAAATACTTAATCACCACCAAGATAAACCTGTAATGTATCGTGACCTTTTCACTTGATTAACTGCTAGTCGGCAACTTGGTGGCTGATTTTATTGCGTGCATGTGTGCGAATTAATACGGATGTAAGATGTTAAATTAGCACTCCTGTAAAACATGGAGTATAGCTTACTCTGCCTAAATTTTACGTTTTCTTAATCGAAGCCTAAACTGATTTGCTGACATTTATCATCACGCGTCAGCTCATCTGTGTCACTCTACTTGCAAAATTTAATAGGATTCAGTATCAACTTGAGAGCCTTTGCCATTCCAATACTGTACACGAGGCATTTGCTTGAAAGCAATATGAATCTCGTTATCAATACAACAGATAAACTTGTTTGTTTCAAAGTATTCAAAGATGATATAACAAAGAATGGCTTGACTATTTATGCAAACTCAAAAAGAACTGACTGACATCTCCATTCGATCAAACAAAAGAAGTTAAGAAAAACACTTACTATCAAGGTTAAGTTAGGTTATGCAACCAAAATAAGTACATTTTTTTCGCATTGACGTGCACAGACTTGAATTAAAATTCTCAACGAGTTATTCCAACTTTAAAACTGAGTGTCACATCAAAGCACATTGACATGCGGTTGTTTTTTTTTCAATTCGAAGAATATTTTATTATTCAGCACAAAACTTTAATGTTCTGGATAAAAACACATTTTATTAAGACTTGCTATAATATCCAGACCTACGCAAGGTGGCAAGCAGGATATTATAATGTATTAAGTAAATTGCAACAATTTGAAAAAGAACAAAAAAAACTTCTTATTGGCTATGTCTACACATCAACTATTTTTCATGGTAGGTAATACAAAGCAGGTATTTCCATTTCTTTGTACCTGTTCCACTAGTGTTGCTTCCGTATACTTTGCATGCTTCCTCTCAGAGTTTCGGGCAAAATCAGAAGAACGAAGAAAAGAAGATGATGTGTTGTTGGTGATGGCATGCTTGCTACAGCTACAGCAGGTAAATTCCACAGGTAGCTGCTGTTTCAGAATAGCCAGTGATAGTAAAACTAGCAGATCTGTCTAAGTACTCGTTGTGTGTATCAAGAAAACCTGTCTTGTAAGCTCCATGAGAAATGCACAGCGGCACAGGTTACTTTTTTCCCCTATAATATCATCGTCCTGATCCTGATTCAGAAAAGCTCAGACTGAGGAGAGTACATGATACAAACTCTTAGCTGCACACACTTCACAACCACTGCACCACATACACAATTATATCATTATACTGATAATGGTCGTTTCGTCATGAGTAGGATGACAGCCAGCCAGCACTGATGATAGGTGAGAAGGATGTTTCTACCTGTTGTACCTGCACCAAAAAATGAAAAGTCATGCATACACGCAGTTCAACTAGGAAACTGTGGGACGTGTGTGTGTCTTTTCATGCTTATAAAAACTGGTCCTTCTTCTTACATTGTTGGCTCTTTTCCACTAAAATACAGAACTGTTTCAATGTTGCTGTATTGATGAAGATGCCTCCTCGGAGATGATCAGTCAGTACGCTCACACCGTGTCCTCATTTACAGGAATAAATGCACAGACTAGATTTGATTTTTCGAAGGGATTTTTTTCCTCTTGCTTTTTCCACTGCGGTTTTCATATCATTGTTCCATATACACATGGAAGGATAGTGATTTGACTAGAGAGGTTGGGTTGGCTTTCATATGAAACACCCTGCTGGCTATATGACGGTATCGAAATGAAATCCAAATGGATGCACTTTACACACGAAATAGTAAATATATTAGAGTTTATCCTCGAACATCTGCATCTGGTTTGGATTTTCAAAGCAATAATAGAACGGATCCCCTAGTATTTAATGAGCGTAATAATTCTATGCACTTGACGGTTCAACAAAAAGTATCCCGATAATTCTCTGTTTTTGTTGCTGGATGTTTGTAGCACGTTGAGTTGATGTTTTTCGAACTTGTATGCTAAGTTTTGACTTCTGACTCTTGTTCAGAAGTTTCTCACGTTTTGCGTTATTCACGTAACATTAAAAAACTGTCTGTCTGGGTAATTAACATTGACGGAATGTCCATTGTTTATTTATTACGTTTTGCTTTCTGTTTAAGAAAATTGAAGTATATCGATTAGAATGTTCAAAAGACTATGAAGAACATGGCAATTAAAAAAATACAATGTGCATTATTTTTATTACTTTGGTTAGTGTGCGTACAAGGTTTTTTTTTCTGCTGGTATTTTGAAGGTTTATGTTTTCGTGGGTGAACCAACTTTATCGTGCGTATGTATATTACATATTGACAAGAAGGAAGCACACATTCATATGATTTTGCTTGTCAGTGTAAAAAAATGAAAGATGGGAATACGTGCAAAGTGTTTGGAATATAATAGATAATAAAAATACACTATCTATATTTACCAAATTTACTTTGAATGGGTTGCTCGAAAGAATTAATGAATGATAGAGGACTCTTATTTAATCAGAATCATAAGAGTAATACTATCAAGTTATTCTTCAATGAAATAGACGGGGAATTAGAGAAAATGTTTTGAAAGTACATAGCCTAAAAGCACAGTTAAAGAGAGTTTGGAATAGCTTTCTGAGCTTGTATTTTGGCATAACAAACGGTAGTGTGTGGGATGATGATACTGGGCCGAGTGGTGCAACGATACTGAGCTCAACTGCTACACTTCCCCATCGTGTTATCCTAAAGCAACAGCACCATCGCAGTCGCCGCAGTTTTATGCTGGCAAGAAGAAAAAAAATATCAGTATAGCACGCAACTCCCATTGCCAGAGCCTCTGAACCCTTTTTTTGTGTGTCCACGGTTTCTGTAGGCAGCAGGCAGGAAGTTGGATATATTTGTGTTTTGTCTGTGCAGTAGGAAAGTAGCGTGTTAAAGCCATTCAAACATGAAAACTCACAACGCAGAAAAATATCAACAAAAGAGACTATATGGATGCAACTGTAATCATGATGAGTATTGAACAAAAGCAGTGCAAAGGAAACGAAAAAGCACAAAAAAAAAAAAAAAACTTGTATCGTCAAAAGCTAGCTGTTTGTTTGTTAACTTTTTGGCTTAAAAAGTTTTTTTAGTGCGAGTCGAGATTGTAATAGATGTATAGGCGTAATAAGAAGATAACCAGAGCATAAGAGCAAACAACAATAATAATGAGCTCTAAGTATGACACAAAGACGGTAGGAAAGGTATTTTAGTCTGGGTTTTTTAGGCGCAATGGGGTTTACGCATTTTTTATATCCTTTCTTCTGACTACCATCCATCATTATTCTGCTGCTCTTGTTATTTGTGCCTTTTGATGCACTTTTTGTTGTCCCTTGTCATTAGTATTATTGTTGGTTTGGAGCGGTTGGCGAAATGATCATTAAAATCAGAGTAACTACGAGCATGATGGCACCTCCAAAAAACCACACACAAACCGTTGCAGCTGCTTTTCATTACATCTAGACTTTGACTGGGTGGAATACCAGAAAACTGATGAAATGATAATGACTTCACGTGTAGGCATGAAACACGCAGACTATCGTTTTAGTTTTGGTACAATAAATGTTACATTCGTTTGGCACATTAGACTTTGCTGTCATGCGGATGGTACACGGATTTGGCAATGAACGTTCTATAAAACATCGCTTTGCGAGAGTTTGATTAACGCAGAATTATTCACGGTGCAGTATTTGGGATTACATGCGGAACAAGATTAAAAGTTTAGAATGAACACTCCTCAGTGCTTAATCGTTTTGATATGATCACTAGCACGTTACCTGATTGCTATCAACTGAATTCATGAAATGGCTGCATTTATTGGAGTTCCATGTCCCACATATTACAAAATTTTATAGAATTTACTCATCCATGCTGAAAAGCATACTGAATATACGTGAACATGACCATACTAAATTGTAGTCCTGTCTTTGAGGTAGCTAACAACTAAAACTAGAAAAAAAGTTGACGCTTTCATCATTTTCTAAATTCATTCAAACAGCATTTGCGTCAATAGTGTAGATTCATTTCTGGGCAAATAGAAGGTAGAAGACACGGAGCTGTTTAAACTACTCGGAGCAATTAACACTTCAGCGAAAAAAATGAATACACTTTGAATTGGCTTCTCGGTTGAAATCTCTTCAAGCGTATCGTACTCAATAATATAACTGTATTCTGCATCTTAAGCACTACTTTGTATTTTTTGACACTTTACTGAGAACTATGAATGACGAAGCTGTGTGCTGAGTTTGGGTAAACCAGGGATAAACAAGTAATGAATCGGTTATTTACTTCTCAATTTTACGACACAATATATACGAAAATTTAGTCTGCTGACTGCGCGATTCGTTCATATTTCATTTAACGATGTGGCAAAAGTTTTAGGATTATAGATTATAGAACAATAGAAAGCACTTTGCCTCTGTTAATTTGAATCTGAAATAACATTCCAGTCTTCCATGAAGCCATGCCTACTTTGGCCAAGAGTTATTGTATTCCTGTTTTGGAGTAACAAGTTTCATACAATGATGTATTCACGGTGCTTTTCTTAGTAATAAATACTATGAAATCATGATGTGATGCTAGATTTACACAGCTCGTAATCAAGCTTAAAGGCAAGTAGTAAAGCTGAAATTCCACACTCAGCGTTTGTAAGTTGTTACTGTTGCTCGCATTTCAATGTTCCACTCCATTGAATTCAGACGAAATCTATAGGTAATCGAAAGCTGTAAGGGCAAAGACCTGTTTTGAGAAGGGAGTTGATACATAACTACCCATTCGATATGATAATTTCCAAAAAAATTTACATGAACATCAAAGAAGCATGAAAATGGCTGAAATCAATTTCATATGCTTTCGTCGTGAAGGCCAATGCTGTCTATCTTCTTTCGTTGTCCATTACAAAAATTAATAATTACCGTGAAAACGAGATGCTTTTTCATCCCAGCTACCACTAAAGAATTCCCTCATAGAAACATGCAAATAACAGTAGTAATCATGGCGTGTGTATTGTAACTTTGTCCAGAGTTTTCATGATTTTCTACGGGATCTATATTATTTATGAAAGCATACACGTTGATTATTCTCAGTCCGAAAACTGAGTTTTCGTTTTTCCTCTAGTCTATTTGGCATTGACATTCAGTTTGGGTGTTTCAATGATCGTTTATTGTTTCTTGACGATGGACAAACCGGTTTTCCAGCACTGAACGAATCCACAAGGCAACGCAGGTAACCACTATTGCTGGAGAAACAAGAAATAAGAGACCTTGAAAATTTCGAATCATCAAACGACTAATGAAACCTGAAGGAAGGAACTCAAAATGATTCGGGATTAATAATACATGGCTTGGCTTGTTGATCATTTAAAAGTTTGATTATAAATACTAGGATGAACGCTATTACTGCTCACTAACTAAGCAATAATTTTAGGCATGATAACGTAACGTCGATCATCTACATAAGCAAACTTTCATTATCCCTGTTGCAAAACAAACATTTCGATTATGAAAGCTCTAAACCAGCAAAACTTAAATAAATATTATTATTGAAATGATTCCAGCCGAGCCTGTTTCCAAACTAGGGGTTCAACTAAGCATGTTTCGCAATTTAGATAATTAATCAATAATACTAAAATATAATATTTAAACGTAATTTTGGCATTTCCACACTATATCCTAGCTCTGCATAAGTTATCATGCAGCTATGTCGACATCAAATATTTGGGAGCTCATCAAAGAAAGTATTTCGTATGAGGATAATATGTATGCAACAGGAATCCAAATTACATCCCAAAACGTGTTTATCCGTAGCCCGGATAAAACATCTTCCCTAACATCAGCAGGTGTAGAATCATTTTAGACATGCTTATATGTACAAAGGTTTAGGTTTAACGTATTGTCCAGAAAATGTTTCGAATGGAACATAAGAAAAACCTGATCATCCATAAACTCGTAGGCATTTTTCATCTGATTGTGTACTGAGGCGGACACATTTTCATGTCGTTTCGTCTTGGCATTCTCTTCTTACCGTCCGTTTGAAAGCATATCATGCAAATCAAAGAATTCGTCTGGTAACAAATTGAGATTAGTTAAAAGAGTAGGCTTAACCACACATCCTTTCAGGATGAGAGGTAACAAAAGAATAAAAAAATATCTGAATACCGCGATGAGAAATCTCTTTGCATTTTATTACAAAAAAGATTAATCATCGTTTCAATTTCCCTAGGACTCAAGAATGAAGCGTGGGTCATCGGAGTAGTCTCTGAATCTCAAGTAGGAAGTGCTCTGGTGCTTTGCCAATCACTGAAGCAAGTATTGACAACGAGAAAACTGGTCGCTCTTGTGTCATCCCATGTGTCATACGAGTCGAGGTTTGGTTTATTCATAGTTTAACCGACAAACAAATAATTTTCATCAATAATTATGGAAAATTACGGTTAACGTATTTTTTTTATTCATAGGAAAGTTTTACGTAACAACTTTGACTTTACTTTTGCACTGGAAGATGATGAAATTAAATCGGTGGCTGGGAAAGCCACAGCAGAACAGTTTTCTCTACTTTTTACTTTCACTCTACAGTCGTTTGATAAATGTGTGTGGTTGTCGTCTGACATGTTTGTTGTGCGAAACTGCGATGAAATTTTCGAAATTTGGGATCAAACCGATGATATTTCAAATAGAGTTGGTCAAACCAAGACTAAATCATCCCCGTGGTCTGCCACCTGCCATTTCGCATGTCTTCCGAACATGGACACGTCAATGTGCTTGCTAAAACCGGCCTTGAAAGTTTTCAACTCAATTATGGAAAGTGTTCAGCAGTCTAAAGATGAACCGAAATTTGGCGAGTTTTTACGTACCTGGTTTAAAAACCAAGCACCAGAAGAAAGCGATGTTGGCTTTATTGACAGCAAATATAAAAGGCTTGTGACTTGCGATGAAAATGAAAAGTTTATGGGGTAAGCTGAGAGAAATATAAGGCTACTGCCGAATAAATAAGGGCAAAAAATAACAAACACGTCATTTTCTAGAACAACCGACTATCAGGATTTGTATTTCGTTCAAGTGGACAAAACCGCTGCAAAGCTGTTGGAGAACGGCACGAAAAACGTATGCCATTTCAACAAAATGCTAAGAAAGCCGGACAAGAAGGTTTTACACAAGAAAATATTTGCTATTTTTCAGATACTGCTACAATACTGGAAGAATTTGTACAAGCAATTTGTAAAGCCTATGCTGACAGGGGAAGAGCCCATGTACCAGCCTTTCTCTGAAAGATACAGCAAAGAGCCTATTGCTGTTGTTGGAATGAGTTGTCGGTATCCGCAATCAAAATCTTTAGAAGAATTCTGGAATCTCTTGTTTACTGGAGCTGACGGAACCAGTAAGCCACCAGAATTTCGCTGGTTGCGTGAGCAATCTGTGAGGAATGTTGCCGACCACCAAAATACAAACGCTGGATTTCTCAATGTGCGTATCGACGAGTTTGATAACAAGTTTTTTGGGATTTCGAATAAGGACGTTGTCTTCATGGATCCACAACAACGGATTCTCCATGAGATCATTTGGGAAGGTCTTGAGGATGCCGCTATTGATCCAAAGTCTGCCCACATTTTTCATATTTTTTGCTGATATTTTTTATCACGCCAGCAACACAAATAAACTTGTTTATGGTTCATGCACGCAGCTCTTTGAGAGGTGTCCATGGCGGCGTTTTCATGGGATGTTGGGTGGCAGATTATCGGGATATTTTACACCAGAGCGGCCTGAGTGAGTTTTACCGTTCTTATATGGGCAACAGCATTGGCGCAATGGCCGCAAGGATGTCCTTCATTCTCGGATTGACTGGACCATGCATCGCAACAGAAAGTAAAAAACTACGAAAATATCGAATGAAAACATGCCTTAAGGTTTTCAGGAACGTGATTTTCAAATTATTTACGCTTTCTGGTTACTTAAAGGTGGATGCAGCTCATCCATGGTTGCAGTCCACATGGCATGTAAAAGTCTTCTTGCTGGAGAAAGCAACATGGCTTTGGCTTGTGGAGTGGTAAATAACATAAACGTCTCATGAACACTGTCACAGCAGAGGATAAAGTTTAGTGGGTGACATGTGATAAGAATTTATATATTTTCCTAGAACCTGCTCTTGCATCAGTTCACCAAAGACGAGATTCCGATGGCATTGGCTGCGGATGGTCGTTGCAAAACCTTTTCGTCAAATGCAGATGGATTCGGAAGGGCTGAAGGCTGTGCTGTGGTTGTTCTAAAACGGCTGTCAGATGCTGTGAAAGACGGTGACCGCATTTGGGGATTAATTAAAGGGTCAGCAATGACACAAGAGGGAATCTCCAAAAGCATGGGCACTCCGACAGTGCACTGTGAGGCTTTAGCTATGACCAAGGCTCTTCAAGATGCCAATGTAAAACCTGAGGAAATTTCTTATGTGGAAGCTCATGGTTAGTTTCTACTAATATCGACACGATTAAACCTAATAGCATTTAGATTACTAAAATTAGATAATTTTAGGAACTGGGACAATGGTCGGAGATCCATTAGAAGTAGGAGCAATTGCCAAAGCATATCATACAAAAGCCCGGAAGGAGCCTTTAATGATCGGTTCAGTGAAAACGAACATTGGACATACTGAAGCTGTTGCAGGACTAGCAGGCATGATTTTAAGCCATATTCCAATGAATTCTTACCCATGAATGCATGAAAAACTGAATTGCAACATATAATTTTGAATGCCACAGGCTTGATGAAGGTTATCCTCGCATTGCACCACGGCGTGATTCCCCCGCACATTAACTTTGAAGGTCTCAATCCGACCATTAAACTTGAAGCAGTACCTGCAGTCATTCCCTTGGAACTTGCAGAGTGGAAACGTTCTCCGGGCAGAACTCGGTATGCAGGAGTATCCGCATTTGGAATTGCTGGAACGGATGTACACGTCATCGTAGAGGAAACACCAAATGAGCTCCTATCGTCAATGAGTTTCAACGGTCAATTAGCTATTGCTGAGGAACCTCCCGAGAGAACACACCACTTGGTAAAAATGTCTGTCAAAACGGAAGATGCTATGGAGCCATTGATGGAAAAGTACGCAGAGCATATAAAGACCATTGGGGAAAATGAGAACTTTCCTGACTTTGCTTACACTGCAAACATTGGACGTGCCAACTTCCGGTTTCGAGCTGCAGCAATTGCAAGAAATAAAGAAGAATTCATACAAAATATAGAAACCGGTCGAGTCTTAAAAGGAGAAACAATTTCCTCGGAGAGCATGGGGAAAATATGTTTTCTATTTACAGGCCAAGGTAGTCAGTACATTGGCATGGCAAAGAAACTCTACGATGCCAGTCCTGTGTTCAAGGTCAGTTTTGACCGTTGCGATACCCTTCTCAGGAAAACGTACAAAATCTCTATACGAGACGTACTCTGGGGAAATTCACCCGCCAACGAAGAGAAAATTAGTAGAACTATTTACAGCCAAACGAGTATATTCTGTCTTGAATACGCTCTTCTGCAAGTTTGGAAAAGTTGGGGAGTCAATCCTGACTATTGTCTTGGTCACAGTTTGGGTGAATTTGCTGCTGCTGTTGCATCAGGTATCCTTACCTTTGAAGACGCTCTCAAGCTAGTTGCCGAACGAAGTTTACTTATTGACGAGCTACCCAAAGGGAAAATGTTGGTTATCAGACAAGACAAGCAAGGAGTTACCTCTTTAATGAATAGATTTTCAAAGGGAGACTCTGAAAAAGTTCTAGACTTTGCGGCAGTCAACTCCAGTGAACAAACTGTAGTTGCTGGAGATGCAAACGTGGTGCTTCAGTTTTCAGAGTTTTTGCTTCAAAATCAAATCAAGTTTATTGTCCTAGAGGCCAGTCATGCTTTCCATTCCAAACATATGGATCTAATGTTAGAGCCTTACCGCCGGGTTGCTGCTACAGTAACAAAGCTGGTAGGAGACGGCGAGATTAAATGTGAATATATTTCCGGTCTCAGAGGAGCCTTGGTACCTGGAGACTCGGTGGATGCTGATTACTGGGTAGAGCATACCAGGGAGAAGGTCAACTTTTTAGATGCAAGCAAAAAAGCGTTGGAGCTAGGCTCGAAAATCTTCATTGAGATAGGTCCGCAACCTATTCTCACTGCCTTGACTATGATCAATGCCACCAATGAGCATGGAAACCTCATGTGCTTGCCGAGTCTGAAGAGAAAAGAGGATGAGTGGATTACCATGCTAAATTCTTTAGCGAAATTGTACATTGCTGGAGTAGACATAGACTGGCATGGATTCGACCGGTGTTATCCTCGACAAAAAGTACGAATCCCGCACTATCCTTTCCAAAGGAAGAAATTCTGGCCAGACCTGATGGCAAAGACAGGCGCAAAGATTCATCCAATTTTAGGCTCCCCGATTCCGAATGCATCATCCGCAAAAATTTACGAATCTGGATTAAACGTCGGAAGTCATTTAGAATGGGTGAAGGACCATGCCATCGGGGAAAATGTTATCTTTCCTGGAGCAGGATTTTTGGAAATGTGTTTGGCCGCGGGGGTTGCTGCAACGGAAGGCTGTATTAATAGTTTTACCATGCCTACTCGACCCGTGAAAGTCGAAAACCTAACGATAGAAGCTCCCCTCTGTCTGGTTGAAGGCGAAAGTAGTACACAAGTACAAACTGTTGTAGAAATGGACGGGGAAAAGGACTCAATTGATTTAAGAATGAAAATTAGTCACAGAGTCAGCTCAGACTCAAGTGGGAACAAGTGGCTAACTCATACCACGGCGACATACTGTCCATTTCCTAGCCCAGACGAACAACAGCAGGAATTCTTCCACCTTGAAGAAGTAATCACGAACAATCCAGACGATACTACGGAAATAAACATGAACGAAATGTACGACAAACTGAGCTCCATCGGACTTAACTTTGGCCCAGTTTTCCGAAGCGTGGAAAAACTCTGGAGGAAAAATGAGCTGATGGTTATCAAAGTGAAAGCTCCCCTTGGGGATAACCAGTTGACAGAGTATATCCTCCATCCAGTCATTCTAGACTCGCTGCTTCAGGCCATTGTTATGCGTATCATTCTCTCTGAAAATGATCAAAACAAACTGAGAAAAAAGCTGTACGTCCCTATTAAAATTGGCAAGTTTGTATGGCTATCTGCCCCTCATGAGCAAAAATTTGAGGAAATTTATATCCGTGTCCATGGCAATGGCTCCGCAGCTAAAAACTCTGTAGAATGTACTGCCATACTAATGGACTCGAGGGGAAAGTCGTTAGCTGTTATGAGCGGAGTGGAAGTAATTGACACCACGGTGAAAGCAGTGGAGTCTATGATTAAGCAGCAGCTTTGTGCCATGCCTGATTTGTGGATGGAAGTATGGAAAAAGCAGTTGGGCGTTTTGGAGCATCGTCTAGATCTTAAACGGTTTGAAGAGACTCATGGCTACACTGATGAGCTAATCCAAAAACTAAAAGGATTCTCTCAAAGCACATCGCCTGTCATTGAGGAAGTGTGCGCGCTTCTTACCAAGTTTTCAGGGCTGAGCATGCTCAAGGCTTTGCACGACTGTGGATGGGATCCTAAGGAACATGATGAGTTTATGAGTGATGATTTATTTAAGCAGCTTAATATTCAGGATGAGCATAGGATTTACTTTGGATTTATTCTGGACGTTTTGGAAGAGGAAGGAATGTTACTGAAATTAAAAGTTGAAGAAAAAGAGAACGAGGACAAATTCTCCGATCCGAGGATCTGTAATTGTTTGTGGAAAGTTGTAGCTGTACAGCATAATAGGGAACAGTTGCCGGAGTATTTGAAATCTTCTGATCTAATGAACAATTTAATGAAGCATTTTAGCTCGACCCAATTGCTGCTCAACGTTGGGGAAAGTTTCGGGCCTATTTTACAAGGAAAACAGAGTGCTCTAAGCATTCTGTTCCCCGAAGATAAAGGAAATGCGCCGTCGATAGGTGCTTTCTATGAAGAGTACGGGAAATTGTTTGGAGTGGAGGAATTCGGAGAAACGGGATTAATCCAAAGGGTGAACATTTTCAAAGAGAAAATGACTGAGGAGAAAATTATATTGAGAATTTTGGAAATTGGTGCTGGAACTGGGGCAGTAACAGTTAAACTTTTGGAAGTTCTTGAAAACCTGCAAGTTGAGTTTGAGTACACGTACACAGACATTTCTGCAGGATTTTTCCAAGGTGCAGAGAAAAGGTTCGAAAAGCATGTGAAGAACATGAAATTTAAAAAGCTCAATATTGAAGAGGATCCATTGTCCCAAGGCTTCATACCAGGATACTACGATTATGTTGTGGCTGGTGAAGTTATTCATGCAACGAGAAATATATTGGAAAGCTTGGCAAATGTTAGGCTCCTGATGCGACGCGGGGGAAAACTGGATTTGATTGAGACTACAAATGTAAACAGATATTTGACATACCTGGTTGGTCTGTTACCAGGATACTGGCGATTCCAGGATTTGGACCTACGCCCTAAACACTGCACCATGCCTAAAGATAAATGGAGATGGTCTCTGATAAAGTCTGGATTTGAGGTGGAAGAAATCTTCAGTTGTTTTATGGACCAGAACTCGCTGATTTGTGCTAACAAAAACACTGACGATCCAGCCATACCTGTCGTATCTGGAAAACAGAAAGTGTGGATGCTTTTCAAACCCGAAAATGCTGGTGACGAGTTAACTGTTTATATAAGAGAAAAGTTGGCTGCTGTGAATAGAAAACTTGTTCTTGTGCATCCTGGGAAAACTGAAGAGGAACGGATTTATGACGGAACTCAGTGTAAAATAAGGCCGGACTATGAGGACGACTTCAAATGGCTTTTAACCAATGTATCAACTGGAGAGAGTTTTGTAGAAGGAGTACTGTACTGCTGGGCGATGGACAAAAGTTTAACAGAACAGCAGCAACTTCTCCAGCCGTACTTTTACATCACAAA
>VICI01001698.1:0-20533 GCA_019593645.1 Akabosia matsudoensis
TCAAACTTTCAACCAACAATTCCACTCACAACAACACACTTGTTTGTAATCAATCTATTGTTACCATTTTAACTCCTAATTAATGATTTAGTAGTGACCAGTGTCCAAAATTATTAAATCAACGATCCACCATGCCAGGATCATTCCATCACAGGATGCTCCGAGCTTTGAACTTCTTATCATTCACGTACACGCATGTCCGCATGTGTTCCACTCTCGATCAAAAACAACCACGAGAAGAAAACCCTAAGAAAAAAAGTGGAAAAAGATTTTTTTTTATAGAAAACGTCAGACATGTGCTTTTGGTGATTTGCCGCGCTCAGAATGTGCTCCGAGAGCTGGTCAATGGCTGCTTGAACAAAGGATTCGTCAACTCGAACCGATGATGCCGGATGCAGCTTTATCGCAAGCAATGAATGAAACAAGTTTTTATTTTAGGGTACGACTACAATTTTATTTTGATTTTAATTTCGCAAGATAAAAGACGCCTTTCTTTATCACAAAATGAAATTAGTTCTAACTGGATAACAGGTGATTTGAGGGAATTAATTTTGATCGATGTTTTCCTCCGAGGGAAGTTAGGCCTGCTGGGGTGTCATAGCTTGATTCTAGCGTCAAGCTATTCCTCGGCTTCAACTGGTTCAGCATTACTGGTCTTTGACTTTGCTTCAGTTTTATTCGAACTTCGTCGCGATCCACCCTCAGCTGGGGGTGCAGTAGCTTCTTCTTCTAGCGGTTGTGAAGGACGTTTTTCCTGTGAGGGTCGCTTTTCCTGGGAGGGTCGCTTTTCCTGGGAAACTCTGGGGCTTTTTGTGCTACCTGCTGCTTCTTCTTGGGCTTCGACTCCTTCTTCGGCTTCACCGGGAAGGAAACAAATAAATGTCAAGTGAATGTTTAAGCGGAGCTTCACAAATGCTTTTCAATGCTTTGATTATTTTGAGAATATTATTTACCAGCTTCATTGGCACCTTCTTCATCGTATTCCTCTGCTTCACCCTCAAAATCTTCAGTGGCCTCGGTTTCCTCATCTTCTCCTCTCATCGTATCCTCGACAACTTGTTGGTCTAATGGACCTCCATATCCAGGAGGTGCGTACGAAGATCCTGGGACAAATCCTTGTGTAAATGTGTCTGGCGCTGGAGGTTGAGCGGGGGCGTTTGGATTAGGCTGGAGTCCCTCATCATCCTTCGTCCAGGCTTTTTGCCTAACCACCTCCAAAGCGTTCTGGACATCTCGTCTTTTCAACTCCTCGTTGTATCTCCAGCGAAGCAGCCAATGACCCAAGTATTCAATAGGATCTGCCGGTCTCCGGATACAAATTTCGGCTAGTGCCGCGACCAGAATAGGCCCCAAGTTCTTCTTCAAGTATTCCACCTCCTGGTAGGTCCTGTCGTTCAGGATTTGAGCTTTTGCAGTGTTAGTTGTCGGTGGAGCTTGTTCGGCCATGATTTATGCGGGGTGCTCAAAAATATTCCAAAAAAACGGAAGATTTTAGTATGAAGATATGGAAAAAATATAATTTGTTCGAAATGTTCACTCCGCTATTGAATGCCTGGAAGAACACATGCAAGAACCAGCCAGTGTAGAAAAACATTGCAAAAAATAACAATGTCATAGCTGGGTGTCTACTTGACAACCACAATAAAATCTTTTTCGGTTTCTTGGACCAAGTAACCGTTTTTGGTTCGAACGGAGCTTGAACAAGCGTTTTTTATTCCTCTGATGTATTAATATTAATATCTATAGGAAATGGACACTGTTTGTTAGCCTCTGTAATGATAATTGTGCTTGGTAGCTGTTTCGGCGGATTCGACTGGCAGCTTGGTGTTCTGACAAGGGTACATCCGCTCGTTTGACTCCCATTAGTCATGTTATGGTCGGATAGTGGAGGAATCCAGGTTTCTGTCTCCCGCTTGCATACCTGCTTTATTTTACGTTTGTAAAACTCATCCGTTTCGTTTGGGTTGAACCGGACAATCTGCTCGGCTGTTTTTAAATATGTTTCAATTGAACGGACTGCTTGACGAACGTCAGTTAAGGAGCTTTTGTACGGGCTTTTGGTTGTTTTTATGTCAAAACTAAGAAAGCAAACAGGAAGTAAAGATAACTAACTGTTACATGCGGAATTACTGTAATACTTTGTCTTGGGTAATATGACACAAAACTTACGGATACACACGAACCCATCCTCCTTCCTGTTTAACAGGTGAAGACCAATCTTTTTTTCCGGTTATTAAAGCTGGGCATTGTTTAAACCGACCAGTTTTCAAGTCTAACGGATAGTCTACCCCTGCGTCAAAATAATGCTTGAGCTTTTGAAAAGCTTCGGATGACGGATTCGGGTAGCCGTTTACTAGCTGCTCTCCATTTTCAGCAACAGCAGCTGCTGCATCTTGCTTCAAACCTTCAAAAAATCTATCTGGAGCTGACTTTGCCCGTTGCGTTTTACGTAATGCTAGGCTCGATTTCGAAGTATTTTCGTTTTCGCCCACACTTTCCTTCGACTTTACTGACGCTACAGAGGCTACTTCAGACTTGAGCGGGTCATTTTTATCGCACTGCGTTTGACGGTCAACAATGGGATTGGATTTGGATGTCGCAGGATGGTCCTCTTTCCTTTTTAACAAATTAGTATCCTCATCTTCCTCACCGTCAATCATCTTGTGCGATAAGCCTGCTGCTGCGAGCTTACTCTTGAGCTTTTTTGCAGCCAGTTTGATAAGCTGATCCCTTACTTTGTTGGATATTTTACCCGGGCTTTGGTTCTTCAAGTACTGGACGACTAGGTTCTGGGAGTAAATTGTTTTGGCGTCCATGAGCCGAGCTTCTGGACTGCTGCTGAACTTGATACTACCCCATTTGTTTTTGGTCATACGAGCGTTGACGATCTTTGACTCTTGTTGAGTTGCTTTCATTTTCTCCACGAGCATTTCGAAGTACTGGCGGGTGAGACGATCCTTGCTACTTTCATCCCCGGAGGAAGCCCGGTTCGCATTCAATGGGTAGATTGTTTCGTCTGAGTTAGCGTCTTGAACAGCCTTAGCTTTCTTCTTAGTTGGAGTACCGTTCCTACTGTAGCTGGAACAGTCTGGGAACCCAAGCAAGTCAAAAAGTTGATGGATCATTGGTCGTTTAACGATCTCGTCGGTTTCCGAGTCACCGCCTAGCCCTGGGCTGTAGTTGCACTCGAGCAGCCACGGCTTCAAGTCTTCATCGACGAGTACATCGAATCCAAACAAGTCGAAACAGTTACGATTTGAGGCTGAGTAGCCCAGGCGGAGAGAGTCGCCAAGAACAGTGAGGACCACGAGGGCCATTATTCTTTGCCAAAGGAACCAGTCAGGAATCATTCGGTCTCGAAAGTACTGCCGTAGCTTTCGAAACGTCCACTTACAACCAGGACCAATCATTTCTTTATCTTGCTCATAGCTTGGGCCAAACTTGTTCAAAGAGGCGTTTGTTAAATGACTGTACACTTGGGTGAGGTCTGAAGTTTTATACTTTTCAGTGCAGAAACGG
Organism: Akabosia matsudoensis; assembly: GCA_019593645.1. Taxonomy (NCBI): domain Eukaryota; kingdom Metazoa; phylum Arthropoda; class Collembola; order Entomobryomorpha; family Paronellidae; genus Akabosia; species Akabosia matsudoensis. Next base: position 3,520 of record VICI01001698.1, read on the forward strand.
CAGAGACCTTCGTTGTAAATGTAGATGACGAGGGGGTCAATGGCAGCCACGCAGACATACAACCTCATATCCCACTTGTAGCCGCCAATGAGAAGAGGCCTCGAGATATACTCTTGAATGACGGATTTCTTTTCGGTGGGCAGGTTCAGGAGCTGGGTTGCCAGGAAGATTCCTTTCCCTTGACTTTGCGACACTGGCTTGGAAATCCATACAGGAGTGAATCGCATCTGAGAGGGAAGCGGAGGGGGTGGGGCTCTCGTCCATAACGGAGGTTTGAATCGTTTAGTTATGTATACAGGGGCGTCTACTAGAGATACTGCCGCTTCCACAGGGTGGGGCGTCTCCCCAGGGTCAAGCAGATTAGTGTACGACGTTACTGACATGCTTTCGGTTGCTCTTTTTGAGTGTTCCATGGAAAGCCTTATAAAATCTTCGGGGATAATGAAAGACAATGGGTAAAAGTCATAGACTTCTCCATGCACGACCTTCATTTTGCGGAGATACCTGGAAAACAATAGGTATGTGAATTCCTATGCGAAGGTTTATTGGAAATACTAAGACCACGTACTGTGTTAGGTACAGCTTATTACAAAACTGGAATCCCTTCGGGTTATGGTTAGTGAACTGCCAGGGTCTTAAATACTTGAACGGACTGAATTGGTAGATGCTATAGCTCCACCACAAGTTCCAGCCTGTGGCTCCCCTCATGGCTCGCTCGTACGAGGAAATGTGCTGGTGATGTTTGCGGTAGTCAATGCCATGAAACTCTCTCCAGCCTCGTTCTTTGCAAACTTCTTGAAGAATTGTGTTCACGGTGCCGTCCCCATCGTTTATCCTGTAGATGAACCTGTAGTCAGCTTTTACAGCGTTGATAAGTGTTATATCGTTTGCAGCCTCGAGAGCCTTTTTACTACTGGATATATTCATCAGAGTTTCTCGGAGACGGTTTTGGTGCGGTAGGTATGGATTTGCTGCGGCGACAGCAGGAGCTGGGAACGAGCCTGGGACAAGCTGGGTCTGTTTTCGGGCTGCTGGTGCAGTACACGGGGGGCGGGTTCCTTTTTTCTTGTCTTGTTTTGGGGATCGACGCATGGAGCTAGGTTCGAATCGACTTTCTCCAGGCCACTCGCCATCTCTGGAAGGGGGACGCCTTACCGACACCTCAAAATCTTCGGAAGAGGTTAGAGGCATTTTGGAAGCGAAAAGTATCACCAGATAATTTAGTGTAAATGCGAAGCTCTTTGGGTCCGCTAAGTATTGAAATTTTCCCTTTATCCTACTAGCGAGTGATGCTTCTCTAAAATGAAAGAGGATTCGTTACTTTGAAATGACGTTTCTATGGGGTGACACATATACCATAGAAGAATGAAGGGTTCGAAGAAGTTGCCACAGTTCATAGTAGTTTTTATTGTTACTCATGATATGGCCTTATAAGGGGTTTATTTAGTCAGAACCATTCATCGCTTTGTTTTTCTGTAAGCGTCCACTTTTGGGTTTTTGAGTCAAATTTGAGTACCATTTTTTCATCTCGGCTGTGTTTCTTTGAGGTACGCTTCCGGTGACGATGCTTCGCGTTGTCATTCAACAGTTCCACAAAATACTCACGATTCGCTTCTAGAGTTCTACATGTAAAATTTCACCTCGTTATATTAAAGAAAGATCTGAGGCAAACTACGTACAGTCTTAACCTCTGTCGGTACTGTCCACTTACTCAAATGTTTCATCGTCACTGCCTTCTTGAATCCCGCTTGGAACCGCTCGCCGTACCGAATTTTCATTTGCTGGGATACGGTCAACATGTTTGATTCCACTATCATCGCTATAAATATTGACAGTTTTATTTTTTAACGGTTATTTACTGGTTCGAGAAGGTTCTCTTTTTGCCTGAAAGACAGTTGTCTTCTTACCCTAATCCAGCATCCGTTGCGGTGCCTGCATCGTTTACGAAATCAGGACTACCTGTGTAGGAAAAGACGCACAATTAATGACCACACATCTCATTTGTTTGAAACCTTTACCATTGAAATTGTTAGAAACTAAATCTGCTTGAGGATCGTTATCATCCACAGCAGCAGCGTCACCCGAATCTTCCGCCGGCTTTTGCAAAAAAGCATCGTCTATTCCCAAAATGGTAGTTCAAACCTCGTCTCTTTTTGGTAAATGTACAAAAGAACATATAGGATTACTTTACCTCTTATATTCACCAAAACACCTCCATGCACAACATTAACTGACAGTAGGCAAAATACAACTAATATTTTCGTAGTGTTTTTGAAGAAATATCCGTATTTCTTCGTCCTTGGCATAATGACGAGTGTGGTATAACGACTCCAGGAGAGCAGTTCCTGAAATATTCAAAAAGGTACATAAGCAATTGAATATTATTTTGAAAGCTTTCGCACACTTTTGTTTGATTATTCAAACGAAATGTAATGGTTCAAGGAATTATACGAGTAGTTCTGTACGACTCCATACCAGCACTGATTTAGTACTGGTGTGCACGAGAAATAAAACATTTTTAATGAGCTATTGTATTCTATTTGCGTTATTGGTCTGCTTCTATCAAACTGTATTAATGAACAAGCTCATCGATATAGTCACTCTTCGAGTAATACATTTGAGCATATGCAACTAATCTGATTGAAACCCAATCGGTACTCAAATACACAGGGAAATATAAACCCACGATCACACAATCTGTTGCGTTCATAGGATTTATTTGTACTTTCCGCACTCTAGAATGAGCGTTCAGCTTTTATCAAGCAAAATTTCTGGAAAAATTCTCCTGTTAGCACCTTGCGTTAGAAAACATATGAAACAGAAATCATATATTTTAATTACAGATGCGATAATAGAATGAATCAAGTTGACTGCCTTACTTTTTTTAACGGCAAGTGAATGAGCAATGCGGATTAAAAGCTGGCTTGCTTCCACTCTTCCCAAATTCTATTAACTAAATGCGAAAGAAATGACTGCGAAGGTTCCGGGAACAATTTTGTATGGAAAACAGAATTTTTCTGTGTCAGATGTGCATAGTATGCAGTTTTCTCTTGACATGTCTTGACCCATGCTCTGGCTCTGATAAATAAAAGTTTGCGAATAAAGATCGTAACATCATAATGAACCCTTCTGTTAATGTACAACGCACACATGAAATGACTGGATTAGCTTGCGAATAGCAAATTACGATGCTGCAGAAGAGTTTGTATTTTTAGTATTGCTTTCTTATATATGTCAATGATCAAACTGTGAACTGCCGTTTTTTGTTTTATCACTTAGTTTTTTATCCTTAACCATGATTTAAAATGATTTACACTCTTTCCACTTGAAACCTATCTCACACACAGTTAAGTAGTTGGTTTTTATTGGAAAATTAAAACAAGATAAAGATGAAAGAACAAGGATTTCATTCAAAAAATATTCAACTCCTATTCTGAACCGTTTCGCACAGCATCTCTGCAAAAATATTCATGATTTTAGCTAATTTTATTAAACTTTAAAACATTTGTAAGAACGTACGTATGTTTCACGCAAAAACATGTTAAATACAGTGATGCATTAGTTTGCAACTTGCTCGCCAACTATTCCAGTTGTATTTCGACAATTTTTATCATTATTAATCTTTCTAAAAACTGCTTGTCTTGTTCTAAAAAACGACAAAATTTCTTGATCGATTGTTTCATCTCCAGTCATGGGATAAATTCTTGAGGAGGTCATCATCATCATCGTCACCGAGAAAAGAATGAGGAGATTGTAGTTTACCTGGAGAATCCCTACCCGAGGTCAATCTAGACGACTTTCCCTGGGCATCTGTATTCAACGAGTAAAGTTTTCTCTCATAACATGTCTGAATAAAGCAAAACAGCCTATTTCATATTTCCACTTCCTTTATCTTACTTTTTCCTCTAGGTGACAGTGGAGAACCTGTTGAAACTGCATCCGTTCCGTAAAGATTTCCTTCTCCGGAGGGAATCCTTTTCGGGGACATAATCAACTGTGATTTTCCCAAACTAAAGTTGGGGGATGAACATGCCTGTGTAATCATTGAGTTACAATAATGTTAATTATGTGACACTTTGGATCACCAAGCACCAGTTATGATGAGTGCAACAGCCAAAACGGCGTTTTTTATTCGGTTACGGTGAATTTAAAAATGAATTTGAAAAACCTAGACTAAAAATTTATGTTATGATCTTCTGTAGTAAGAGGAGGAGACAAATGATTCCACCTCACGAAAGACTTCCGTTAAGATAAGCGGAATAAGAGCCTGCAACGAAAAAAGAGAGGGTGTCATCACTTGTCTCCTCTCTTGAAATCCACAGGGCACTCACACATTTTTTTGTAGCAACTGTACAAATGGTAAAGAGAGAAGAAAGGGAATTTGCAAGTGTCCCTGTGGATTCAAAAGATGCCAAGAATAAGTTTAATTTGCTTTATATCTTACCCCTCCCACGCCTTTAACTATTCCTTTTGTCATCTCCGTTATGGGCTTTTGCGGGTCGGCTTTCTCTTGCTGTGCATCTGCCCCTGTAGGTAGCTCCACTATCTGTCTTGGCAGTTGTTTGTGGCTTTCTACAGGTTTTATTTTAATATTATTTGGGGACTTGTACACAGCACATGTTGACGCTGCAGATGCTCCTAATACCAAGTCGTTGTCACTTGGAGTATCATTAAGCTCTATTTGATATTGAGAGGGTGGAGGCGGTTGCACTGGAAGTCTAATGGTTTCTTGCAGACGAGTTTGGTCTTTCTCTACGCCTGGATATTGCTGACCAGTTAAATGTCTTTCGAATTCAACCAATAGCTGGTCATAAAGAGCTTTTAACGTTGTCTCCGTTTTTCGCAGGTCTTCCTTGCACAATTCCAACTGCCTCTCTTGCTTTTTTATGGACTGGCCTTGGGCTATAACTGCCTCCCGCATAAACACGTCTTCGTCATCCGGCCCCCCTTCGCAACTCATTAAAACTACTTTCAAATTGCTTAAATTGGCCTGATTTCGTTGTAGCTGAACTTCAATGTTCGACAAGTCATTGCGTTTGGCGACAAATGTCTCCTGCATTCTGGCAAGCTTCGCCGTGCCGTGATAAGATTTTAAAAATGTGTCTAACGCCTTTTTCTTTTCCTCTGGAAGCCCGTCTATGATTAAATTGTCTGAATTAAAGTCAACTACAGAATTGTTAGGGGCTGCAAGATTTTGAAGGTTAGCTGCATGTGTTCTAGGATGCAGGGACTCAGACGGATTTCTACTCGATCCTGGTCCAGAATGCTTCGGCGAGTGCTCCTGCGGAACTTTTTGCTTGACGAGGGGTAATGGCTCAGGAGGGGATTGATACTGCCTCGGCCCATCCCCCGTTTCATTTAAAATTGGTTGCGAGCGCAAACCGTGTGGTGTCAATCCTCCTGTTATACTTTTGGCTCGAAAGCTTCCTGTTCCACGGCGAAATTTTTTGTTACGTACGTCGAGTTCAACCTTATCTTCCACTTTTTTTCTGGAGCTGTCACCATTTCCTTTTGAGTTTAAGCATTTTTCAGACTTTGGAGCATCAGTCAATTCCTCTTTGCTCATGTTTACAGCAACTTTTAAACATTTAAAACAAGTTTGTACAATCCTCATATCCGGTATGACAGGAAGGATTGCCTCGTCGTCTTGATCGGAAATAAATTTGTCTACAAGTTTCCAACAATCAGAGACTTCTTCTTGAGTTAGGGGCTCCATATTCACTTCCATTCCCTTAACTGATGAGTTTGCGATTATTTCTTTTAAACGTTTATTTTCGGATTTTAGCTGGGCTATAAGAAGCATAGGATCTGTTTCCTCGTTCATCATGGCGGCGTTTTGAACGAGAGCCACTCTCTGGGAAAATCGACACGTTGACAAGGTCTCCATTAAATTCTTATAGTCTAATGACAACGTGGCCACCATTGATGTCATACAGTTACCTCCCAAACTGTCTCGTAAAATGTTTGTCATCATTGAGTTTCTGTATGGAATGTGGCTCCGGTTTGCTTCCCCCAGTGCTACAATGACTTGCTCCAAATAATGCAAGGCCAAGTTGATGTGACGTGACTCGTGGAACAGTTGCCCAGTGCTGCAACTGTTTGCAAGTCGCTCTGAACCAGCGAGATCGACAAGGTGGACTTTACTTCGTCTCACGGTGCTGGATTTACTTTCGCGGATGTTCAGGTGGATTGTGAAAATACAGTGGCTTCGAGTGGAAGCTTCGTTCATGGGCGTTTCCGCAATGATCCTGTTGTGATCACCCATATAAAGGAGTTGCATAGCTTCATCTTCAGACTTGATTGGATGAACGGTTAAGTTTTTGATATGGATTTGCTGTTGGGAGTCTTCTAACAGTTGAACCTTTTTAAGGTCTTCAATGCGACCACTGTTAAGTCCTGAGTGAAGAAGGTCGTACCCATTTTCATTGTATATTTCCAAGTAAGAGAGGAAGGCCGCAGTGATGAAGCCTTGGGACGAAAGTGTACTAAACTTGTCGAAGATATAGGAAATGGAGCGTGGAATAATTCCCCGCTGCTTCCAGTTATGACGACTTCCGGTCATGGTATGCGTTTTACCTGAACCGGTTTGGCCGTAAGCGAAAATGGTGCTTAAGAAAATTTTTACGTAACTTTCAGTATCCTGCTTTTACTGTTTTTAAAATTAAAATATGAATTACCTCATTACCTGTTGTAGCCCTGCAACGCAGTTTCCAAAACGGGTTGACACATTTCACCGAATAGCATTTCTTGGCTGGAGCTCTCGTCGAAAACTTTCGAAAACCTCAAGACACGGAAAATCTTTGTAAGTGCATGGCTAGAAATTTGATGTTGAAGTACTATGATTGGGCATAAATCACGAGAGGAAAATACCGAAACTTGTAGAAGTCTGGGCGAGGAATATTTGCTGATAGGTCATCACCACTTTCGCAGTTTGTTGTGTTCAAGGTTAAAATATCGTCGACTGTTCCGTCATCGCTAACATGTTTTTCAATTTCATAGTTCTACAAAGGAGCAGGCTTATCAAGTTTAAATTCGCGAAAATGACTGCATAATTAAGACTTACCGTTAAAACAGTCTCAGACGGTTTGAGTCTTGCGTAAATTTTGATCGCCTTCTTCACCGAGCCCATGTTGGAGATTGATAATGACTACGGTCGTTTTCGGGTGCCCTTTATCGTGCTGAAAACAGCCAATTTAACAGCTATAATTTTTAGCACTTTCTTCAAAACGAAAGTTTCGTTTTGTAGCAGAAGGTATTCTTCAATGAGACCTTTTGGCTTTTTTTGTTATGCCGAATGGTATTTTCATAGTGTAAATTTTGACAGATCAAAGTTGAACTGTTCTGACTCAAAATATTTGCATTTGTATAGTTTTAAAAGTCATAATTTTTTATTATTCATTTTATAAAAATATCTTTGCTTATCTCAAGTAATGTGCGTACATATGATGCTAAGAGACATGTCGCCAATTTGGCTGGGGCGAGTTTGCATACACATTGACGGCAACTTATTCAGCCTGCAACAGTTTGAAATCATTGTTGATCAATTGGCCAATCTTTTAATCTTTTTTATTTCAAATTTTAATCAGTCTTATTAATCTATGATCTCATCGCCGCGCCACTAATTCCTATAATAAGAATTACGAAGTCTTGTAAGCTTTTCTTTACTTTTATTGCTCTTGCAGGAATTAAACTCTGGACAAAAACCAATCAATTCTCCAGATTAGATTCATGACGTATGCACAAACAAACTTACAAGATAAGCCAAAAACAAGTCGGGATTACGATAAGATGTAAAGCAGGGGAATGGTGGTCTATTCATTTATGTTCTTGGTAATATGTAATCTTGAACTTTAATTAAGCGTTTTTCAGTAGGTAGATCCTTTTTCTCTTTACATTTATCTGAGATGGTCCTACAATAAAGATCTTCCCATGAAGTTGATGGATACGCAGTGAGTCTTTAAACTATGAAATCAAAGTAAGCCTCAAGTCTGTTTTAATGCAATCAAATTTAGTAGTACCAAGAAATCTGTGTTGTGTCATATTATGTCGTTTTTTTGTCAAACGCTGCATTTACTTTCTGGAGCTACTCCTGTTTAATGTAAAAAATGCAGACAAACCCAATAAAGAAAAAATAAATATTAGAAAAAGAGTGCCGACAAGACTTGTCAGTCCATTTGGCTCTCTATAATTAAAGATTTCGTCAGCGTTGCACCATCTCCACCGTCCACCCATCACCCAGCCAGAGATTCGACGTAAATTTTAACACTTCTCTTTCTTTCTGTGAAGAAATGGCTATGAATAGAGTATTCAAAGTGTACCCTCTAAATCAGATTTGTGTGGGGTCTTTCCTTATAATAATAGGTAGTAGTTTTTCGATTTCTTGATGGACGGAAATATTTCTTTCAGTGAATCTCACGTTTCCCTGATTCTAGATAGAACTTTAATAGCGGTTCCAGAGTCGTGATCTTGTTGTGAATACATTTTGTTCCAGTATTATTCGTTATAGTTTTACAATTGTCCTTTTTGATAAATCATGAGGGTAAACAGCTTCATGAAGCATTTTGTGAGCTCCTGTGTTGTAGCTATTGTACTGCTCTGTAGTCCATCTACCCAGGACCTTCTCAGACTTCCTGAATTCGTAGAGCCTATAAAAAATGTCACCCTTAACTCCGGCTCGGACGTGGAGTTTTCTTGTGATGTTCGTCATTTGGGAACTTACAGGGTAAAAGCACAAAATGGAATGTGTAGGATGCATTAAAACAATATTAAGTAATTGCTAATTTGTTTGAACAGGTTACTTGGTCCTGGAAAAAGGAAGGAGAGCAGAAATTCCTGGCGATTGGAATTGTTAAAATAACTCATAACTCGAGGGTCCAAATTTCCAGAATCCAAAAGTCAGATGAAGTCACTCAGTTTAACCTGTACGTGTATAACATCAGAAAAGAGGACGAGGGTGTGTATTACTGTAGCGTCAATTCCAATCCGATGATAGAACAGGTAAGATTTAAGTGACATGTGTTGGGGGTAATGTAAAACACACTTAAAAATCAAAATAAACTTCTTTAATTTTCAAACATAGATTGGAACATTGGATGTGGTTGGAGAAGGTTTACCGGATGAGTATGCGAACGCGTACAGTAACACAAACGGTAAACTTTTCAACGAAAAACATAAAGTGCCCTTGATGCAGGAAGACCCGGACTCAACTACGACGAGAGCATCTAATGACGATGCTAATGTTGGTGACACAACAACAGGGAAAGGAAATTCATCCGATGCGTCTTTGAACACGACAGGTTTGAGGATCACGCAATACGAAAATTCAACTATGGTATGTATAGACTTTGGGGAAGTGTGGGAGGGAGCTAGAGAACGACTTTCTGAGTTTTTCAAAGCTATAATTAAGTTCTCATATTCCTACTGGTTTAGTTAAGTTAAAATTGTACAACTACCGCTAGCTACCATATTTTCTGTCAATATAAATTTTATTTTCATTCTTTTGATGGTTGGAGTTGTACAAGACTTAGAATATTAGAGTTTTAGATTTAATATTATGTAGATTTCGATACTTTGAAACATAAAATTTAGATCTTAATTAACTGGCACAGTAAATCATTAAAAGAAACTCTCATTTTCACTAACAGTATGTTTTGGATTGTATGCTTTGTTGTATTGGCTTTATGTAAGAATTCAGAAAAAAAATAGATCACTTACAATTACTCGTATTCTATAACATAATTGATTGGGTCTTAGTGTCTAATAGACTATACTTACGCACAACCGATATAAAAATGTATTCAGGTCTGGCCTAAAAATAATGTTGGTTGTTGTCGAATTCATGTATTGCTGGCAATATAATTAGTATTTCTTTAAATGGGTGATGGATCTAGCAAAACGTCATACAAGAATTGGAACGACATCTTTGCTTGCAATAATACGTCTGATTTTGTTTTTCTCAAAGAGTTAGGTAATCTACTTTGTACACTATTTAAGTTTTTCACGGGGAAAACTCACTTATGATTACTAGTTCCTTTTTTTCATCATCGGGCATGTCTCAACCATGACCTATCTCGTAAGTCAACGGTACAATCAGCCGTTATGCCAAGGACCCCATTGGATCCCATGCAGGAAGAACAATAGGGGGTTGGTCGAATACTTTGAGGACGTCAGAGGGCACATGCTGTCGATCCACGACAACTTCAAAAACGAATTCTTTGAACCAGTCTGTAGTCATCACAAGATAGCCTTTTTCCCCACGATCATCTCCCCAACTGTTTTCCACTCGCCATTTAGTTGGAGTTCCATTATCCTACAGATAAACGTAAAGAAATATCCGATAAATGAATCGAATGCTAAAAAAGAATTCTTAGAACCTCTTAGTGGGTCTTACGTCGACTGATACAGCAGTGAAAACCATGGCGTGTGTCATTTTTGATTCACCGTACAGAAGCCTGTCCGATTTCTTCAAAACGCTAGCTACATCAGTTCCGAAAACGGCTTTGTAATCATGTCTGTGGAGTATAGAAGGTAACTTATTAGCTCTCACTGAATATGCAACACAGTTACCACAATTATTGTCGCTAAGCCTTACATTCCCAAATCCTCAACGCCTTGCTTTGCTGCAAATCTCTTCGCCACCTCGCAACCGAACCAAACAGGCTCCCCACTGGAAATTGCGGTTGACGCAACCTCCATTAAAAGCTCGATAGGCTGATTATTGTAGATTGTCATCCGTCCTCCAACAGTATTTCCAAGAAGGTCCACAGTATAAACTTTTCCGTAGGGATGAGCATCTCTTGGGTCGTGGACGAGACAGACTTTGTTTTCAATATCAAAAACAGGCTTAACATACTCTGCGTAAAACTTGAGGGGTGTGATTGGACCAACTTTGTGGTAAGCCTTGTTCTTATCGTAGTACTCCCAAACAAACTCCTCCTTAGGCATCCCAAGGCAAATAGAAATGATTTTGTGAAGGGAGGCTAGTTGTTTACTGAGCAGAGAGCGGATTTGATCCTGGTCCGGGCTTTGGCTTAAAAATTCACGGATTTCCTTCGCATACTCACGCAACTTGCTTTTTAGTATGGCGTTCATTCGCATACTGGACTCGGAGGAATATGACTCTGGGAAATTCCTCTTGGGCATCATTCCATAGCGGGTCACGAGGTTAATCAACATGTCCCACTGGCCTCCATCCGAAATTGGATCCTTCGATTGATACCAAAACATACCAATGTTATTGATCCAACATTTCGTCATTAATGGCATTTGATAGCATGCTTACACTGGATGTGAAATAGAACTTACATCTAGAACAAACTGGCACAATCGGCTGTCTACTTTTTCCCCACGGTTATATATGTCAACCATGTTGTTTAAGAAGTAGTTACATCGTTCCAGCTTATCGAAGTAGAATAAAAAGCTTTGGCTGAACTCGAATTCATCCAAATGATACTTCTTCATGAACGGGATCCTCGCAACATTCAACATAGCAAAAATCCAGCATCGTCCTGAACTCTTTTGATTCGTCATGGGCTTTCCCTCCGCCTCCACTCGCCGATTGAATATGTGATTGATGTCTTCAACTTGAGCCCGGTTAGTGCAAATTTCCAATGGATCAGTTCTTGTACAAGCATTTTGAGCAAGCCGGTTTTTCTCGTCAGCGTAAAATTGTTCCCGAAGAGTGCCCAACAGCTTTGGAGTAATTGGAGCTATCCAGTAAAAATCAAATGAATGTCGCAAAATCTAGCACTGATCTCGCGCAACGCGAATTCAATTGTCTTAGTACCTGCTGCCGTCGACTCCATCTCGTCGGTCTGGTAGTTTGTTTACTTCAAGTTTAGACGCTGTCACTGTAGAACAAAGCATAGGATTGTTCACCTTAGTTCCTGACCAACTCTGCCCTGGAAGTACCTTCACTGGATGCGACAATCGAATGGCTGAAATATTGGAAAACATAACAATCAAAGCAAAGCTTTTACTACACAATCATCATCGTATACTCACAAGATAATTACAACATACCGTCCTCACACGTCAACACTTACCTCTCAGGCCGAAAGCCAATCGACAGCTAATTTTCGGCAAAATCTTGACCAACACGTCAATTACCTATAATTTACAAAAAAACAAACATTTTTATTGCTGTCACTGCCAAGATCCATACATGGTGGGCATCAAATTCTCTTGACTCTTTTCCGCCAATGCTTTACTTCGTCTGATCAAAACCAAACGTCTGCAAACATGGCTACAGTCAGACATAATCACTAGCAACTTACCCCTCCAACTATTTCCTCCCCCCGAACGTCGTGACCTCCAATATGATGATTTTCCCGTACAAGTTTTTCCCAATCAAAACTCCAAAATAACTCCAACTCCACGAACCACCTTCTCCACTTGTTTTCTGCTCCTGTCGCTAAGCTGTCCACTCTACACACTACTTTGAACAGAAAAAAAAACTCACAAAAAATACCGTAAATCGTAGTGCGATGTTAAAAAACAAACCAGCCAGCCCGGCTATGCTCACCAGCTACAAAAAAAATATTTATCCTGCGTCTTTTTTTCTCACTTGACTACCATAGCGTTTTGTTCACAGCCAAGCAAAGTGGTTCTCGTTTCTCCTTGTCTTTCTTGTCCGAGTTTTCGTTCAGCAAAGACAGCTCTTTCTTCTCTGTACTTTGTTTTTTTATGAAAGGAATAAAAAGCCTTTTTAAAAGTTTTTTAAGGGTGGAATAGAATAGGCCATAAAAAACTACGTTTTTACCGTACGATTTTTTGTTTTCGGCTTTTCGTTTTGGTATGCATTTCTTTTTTGGATCTGTTTTCTTTTGGGAAGGAGACGATGATCCTTCGAGATGATAAAGAACAGTTAGAAAAAGAAAGAAAAGAAAAAAGATTATGAAATATGTTTGAGTTGTTTTTATTGTAGTGAAGAGGCTCTGGGGATTTTGATGGTGACGTTGGTGCCACTATCAAAATTAGTTTTGATTTGACGAGAGACGCGACGCTTGATTGGGATCGTCTCGGGATGAAAATGATGGATGACATATAAAGATGGTGTTAACGATGATGGGCGAATATCATGCAAAAATTAAAGTTTACACAAGTTAGTCATATTTTTGTTGATTGATATTGACGGGTGCAATGGTGCAAACAAGGAGGTGGCAAATGATTTTGAAGACTGGCAAAGTGTTGAAATCTGGAAGTGATTCATGAATTTTGTTCTCATAAAGGAAATGACAGGGAATGCAGTGATGGAAGGGAAAAGATAACAAAATGTTATTTTAAAAAAACTATTGCAATAATGTATTTTACTTTATTGTCATTATTTACATTTTCAAATAAAAAAATAATGAGAAGATTTGCTCTTTCCCCAAAAAATCACTTTCACGATTTTTTCCAAGCATAAGAAACAAACAGAGTTCAACAATTCAATCAAAGGCTACATTGTTCGGCTTGTCAAATTTAAGGTTATTGTGTGGCTTCATATTAGCTAAATTTCATTATGTAAAAAATTGTTTCTTAATGTTGGCGTGAATTACCATCCGTCTTTTAATGACAATTTAATGTGCCATCACATTTTGAATCTTCTTTTTTTCTACTGCTGAACTTGAAAGGAGCTTCAGATCGTGAAAATAATCATTATTCACTTAAACAGCTTTGTTGCTATTGAAATATGGTTATTGTTACTGTTACGTTTGTTCCCTTCAAAATAAAACGGATGTGCGTCCTTAACAATATAAAAACTCTATTCATCTAATCGTCTCTCTCACACACAATTACACAGTCAGACTGTTATCCTCGGTGATGATGCCATTTTTAGTCCATGGCCATGAAGAAAACTGTTAGCGAAAATTTCACACTTGAACCTTCAGCAAACTCACGACGCCAGGATTTAATACAAAAAAAAGGAAGATGGAAGATGCCATGAGACTCATGTTTTTGAAACTTTTATTTAAAATCCATTCGGACACAAAAGACAGTTAGCAGCACCTGTTGAGTAAATAATCGGAAGAACAGCAAATAATGAAAAATGAAAGTTTTTTCTTTTTGTTTAATTAAAAAGCTCATTGTTTGAAGACATACCGAATCTACCACCGCCATGATCTCTTGGAATTCCCCTCACAGGCCCATTAAACCTTGCAAATCGTCCGTCACTTGTATCCAAGTAGAGGGGATATCTCGAGCCTCCTCCGCCTCCTCCGCCTCCTCCAGACTGGAAGTTATTCCCCCTGTTGTTATTGTTATTCCCTCCATTGAAAATGTTAGCTAGGGCCTGGAAGAATCCTCCACGCTGAGCTGACGCCACAGCTGCAAATGCAGCTACCACGCAAATCACCGCTAAAACTCGCATTTTTTTCCTGAGATCTTCCTCTAACGAACTCTTGAACAACTCAATTAAGTCTGAGTCGAGGTTTAACCAAACCACACTTATATATAACTTGACTCACGTGTCGGGAGTCCTTAAAGGTAACGTAGTCATTGTAAAAATATATATCTTTACAAACATCCTGTCGCGTCTCATCTCTGACATGAGGACGTTTGTCAAACAAAAAAATGACGACGTGTGTGTTGGTAATGTCAAATTAAAAAAGGACAACGTTATATTTTCATAGAAAATAAAATGACTCTCTCGCTGTGTGCGTTACAGAAATAACGCCATCCTTAAGATCCTCATCTTCCTCTTGAGCTATGAATTTTAAATGTAAACTTGTGTGTAATTTTCACGCGTAACTTTGAAGCAGAGGATTTATGCGTGATGGTCAAGCATGAAAACATACCATGAGCAATATTTAAAAATTCAGTTTTGCAGAGCTACTTTAATGTTGCGTAATGCGCATAGTTTTTAATTTAGTTTTATGCAAATTTATATGTGCAAGGAAAGGAGAAACAGATATTTAAAGTGTTTCTGTTACAGAATCGAAATATGTTTTAAATATTGACATGAGTGTAAGTAGGTAGGTAATAATTATAAATAGGTTGGTTGCACTGCAAGCCTGTCAAAACTGTCTAATTATTAGTAATAACATAACTATTTTGGTATGGCATGTGTAGAGGCAAAATCAAACATGTTTTAAAACAATCGCAGTACAAGAGTGACTCTATCAATTGTCAACACCTTTCTGTGAAATGTCAAGTTATTTTGCAATTTAAAATGGCTCTTGATGAGAGAGTGGTGACCACGCTATTTTATTGACCGTTGGGACAATAGTTATTAGTTTTCGCTTACGGTTATAGAAGCTTGAAATAGTAATTATGTTTGGAAGAAATCTTGCTAATTTTATTTTGGTGTTGACTGGCTTTCAACTCTCTGTGGTAGGCCCGCAAAGAAAATACTTAATAACATAAATTTGTTAATCCAGAAGTACTTTGGGGGTTGATTTTAAGCTGCATAACAAAATGGCCTTTCTGAAGGAGAAAAAACTGTCGATATTGACATCAACAGAGGACAATTGGCTATAGGCTAAAAGGATAATGTGTGTCTTGTTAATGGAGGAAAACTAATTTGTAATTTTTAATGGTTGTTTTCGTCAAAAGCCCCAGTTTGCTTGGCAGAACGGTTTGGATTGACCTTCCACAAATTATAGTTTATTGTTAAACCTCTCTCTGATGGCTGACAATCTCAGTGGGTTTACTAAAAATTCTATGAAATGGTTAAAATAAAATATTATGTAAAGATTAAAAAATTGCATTATTTGCATGATGAATTTTATCTAACAAATCAATTGTGATTTTTTTTGTGGAGGATGACCTTCACTCACATTCAGTTTTAAAATTGGGTCAGAGATAGGGACCTGCGATTCAAGATCTGAAACTAGTACCTTTGAAAACTACTCACGACGGAAGGTAGAGGTTTTTTTTCCTAAAAACCTTCAGGAAAATGTTAACAAACGAAAAGATTGGGGCGACTTGATAATAATGCTATTACGCAAAAAACACACGGATTGAATTCCCCCTTTTCTGATACATGATAGCAGATGATGTTTGTTTGTGAGAAATTTTATGTCTAAGCTCTGATTCTGAGATGTGATTTCGCGTTAGTACTTCACACTTGTTGAAAAATCTGTCAATATTTTTGCTTTAGCCTTCTTTTTGTTACAAGTTCAAGACAGAACCACTTAAATTAATTGTTCATATTTTTAGTTACTAGTAATTTAAGTGGGCAACTATGTCTGGTCTGTACTCAATTGCGAAGGGTGGAAAGTTAAAGCTTAAAGGCGAGAAAAAGTAAGTAAAACATCATCCTCGGAAGTTTCTGCGTCAATTTGACGAGTTAACAAGTAAACTTTTACTTTTGTAATAAAATTTTTAAATGGAAATACTCAGGGCTCCGAAAAAGAAAAGGAAGGCACAGGAAGGTGGATCCTCTGGAAGTTCGTCTAAAAATCCGCGTCGTAATGATGTGGACGAAGACACCCACAATCATGGTAAAAAAAATATTCTCAAATAGTAACATTTGACGTGGGAAACTTAATTTCATTCGCATTAAACTGTTCTTAGGCGGTTGGTGGGCGGCTACGAAGTTTGAGGACATTGTGGGCGCTGTGGCGCTGGAGTTTCGTCCCCACACCTATATGAAATCGCTAGATGACGGAAGTTTTACATTGGGAGGACCACACGATGAGGGCGACGCTCCTAGTCCAGAGGAAATTTTTACAGCTATCAAAATAAATGACGATAAGATTGCCATAAAGTCCGGTTACGGGAAGTATCTTGGTGTAGAAAAGGACGGAGCTATTGTTGGCCGGACAGATGCTGTTGGCGCTCATGAACAATGGGAGCCCGTATTTCAAGTAAGAGTTAACTTTTAACTTTAGCGTGAAGGCTTCAAACAGCTAACGAGTTTTGATTTGTTTGTAGGATGGTAAAATGGCCATCCTGGCTCATAACGGATACTTTATGTCTGTTAGCCCAGATGACGATTCCATCGTTGCCCAAACAAGAAAAGCAGGAGACAACGAAATGGTAGTTATGAGGTGTCAGTTAGAGAAAGTTTCCAATGATGACGAGACTCCGT
>VICI01001699.1:0-20528 GCA_019593645.1 Akabosia matsudoensis
TCTCATACAAAAACAGATTCTCTTAAACTGATGAGTGATACGATATTAAAGACTACTCGAACAAGTTAAACTAGCAACACATGTATAACACTACCACCGTATACTCCAACAAGGGGAACAGCAAAGACATATTATCACATCCTCCTTGCGCTGCTTTCACTTCGGCTATTCGTTCTGGAAATATACTCACATTAATTGCTTTAGACGAGCAACTTCGATTAGAATGTTATGGTGGACAAATGGTCATTGCATGTCTTCCTCTAGTCCTTTACCAATGAGATTTTCACGGCAAGGGGTCTTCTCATTGGCAAACAGTCTGATCAACATATAAAATACACAGTCCATTAGCATGTAAGTTCTAACTCGGGTGGTTACATTTGACATGCCAGAAATAAAGCTTCCTATTCATGTTTTTAGTAAAACCAGTAAAATATCTCTTTTCTTAATAAATGCTTTTGCAGCTAAAGCTGTTTCCGTTACACCTTTCGTTTTGCAGCATGAAAAGGGCAGATCAAAAGCAGAAGACAGTCTTCTGGAGAATTTCAACGTGAAAGCACAGGTAGTGTATTTTTACGTGTCGCTGTAAAATTTTTACATGTCGCTGTAAAAATGTTTACATGTAGCTGTACAATTTTTACATGTCGCTGTAAAATCTGTACGCACAGTTACTACTGATTTAGTATTAGGAACATTGACTTGTTGCTGGTTTTTGTGGGGAAAGTTTGGCGCATTAACGTTGTGCTTTTCAATTTCAAACCGTGGCAAGAATCTGGTGCACGAACAGTAAACATGCTTCATCCTAGGGACGTGCTAAGTACTACTGGGAGTCCGGTACTAGGTGCCGGAGATGAGATAGAAAGCCACAACGTGGGTATGTCACGTAACCAGGAAGTGGCCAACTCGCACCGAGGTATGTGTAGAGTTCAAAGTGCCGCACGGAATATTGTCATGCAAGACATGGGAAGGAGGCAGGTTGAGGTGTCCACGCCCGAGCTCGAAACATTCTTTCGAATTGAGTTTGTCCTATGTCAAGCATCGGTGCGGGTGGGATATACTCGGACGCCAAGATTTATCAGGCTATTGCAAAATGTAAGTTTCATGACTTTTGAAGGAAATTCATCCCAGTTTCCAAACAGTAAAAAATACTTAGAAACGTGTTACAAGCATGCACTTAGTATGGTGCACTATTTGGAGTAAACTATTGCAAAATGTAAGTTTCATGACTTTTGAAGGAAATTCATCCCAGTTTCCAAACAGTAAAAAATACTTAGAAACGTGTTACAAGCATACACTTAGTATGGTGCACTATTTGGAGTAAGGGTGGTGTTAAAATTAAATATTTGGATAAATAGGTCATCTTTTGGGGACTATTAATTATGTCCTTATGTGATGTTTTTGGACAACTTCGAAGCCGGCTCAGGGAGACTACTGAAGCCAAGGAAATGCTAAAATACACAGAGCTCGGATTCATTGCTGTTGTGCTACTCACGAGACTGTACTTCGTAAAGCTTCTTCTCATGAACTGGAAAAATGTGGAAGCGACCTTTGCATCATTGCGAGACCTTGAGATGTGCCAGGTCCAGGTAAGCCATACTTTCACCTAGTATGACTATATAACGATATTTGCAAACGCTAACGCTAGGCACAGGGACGGCCCACAAAACGCGCAAACTTCTCACTGCTTGTCATTGTGCTTGGAGTCATTCCGCTTCTCAGTGCCATCTTGTGGGGCTTGTTTGGATTCTGGCAACTTAACCAATGGAGCATGTCTAACCGATTGTACGAAAAAGCAGTAGAATTGGCAATGGTGTTTATCGGCTGGGGAAGAAATGAGCCAGAAAAAGAAATAGCAAAAATACAAAGAGACGTACTCGACAAATCTTACACTCTCTGGATGGGTCTGGGAACTTTAGGAATCCTCGGACGGTCATCTAAAACACTGATGGACTACGCTATCAGGAACCTGATGCTAGCCCTTGCCTGGTCCCTATCAAGACACAGCAACGCTTTGAGGTGTATCTTCGCAAGGCGCCACAGGCGAAATGTATGTGAGCCTCTACGACAAGACCAAGCAGGAAGGATAAAAGATATCTGGAGTTACTACTTTCAAGTTCGGAAAACGTCTCAGCTCCTTAATAAAGTATTTGGAGTGATCATGAAACTAACGCACGCTTGCAATGTCATGACGCTCATGTACTTTGTCTTGCTCGTTGTAACATCGAGCCATACTACGGTTTCCTTTTGCATTTTCTTGTACGACGCCAGCCTCATTCTAACAATCAATTTCGTTGGGGCTCAAATAGCAAGAGTGGTATGGATTTTCTAAATTCGATAATTTTTAACTTTTCTCTTTTGAGAGAATTTTGAATAATCTGACATTAGAACGATGCGGCCCGAAGCTGGATAAAGCATAATACGGTGGCGATGTCTGCAGGAGATGTTGTCGTAGATGGAACCACGTTGCAAGTGCTCCTTGACGACATTCGACAAAATCCAATTGGAATTGGTACTGGAACTTTTTTCATGGCTGAAAATTTCATTCAAAGAGTAAGTTTTCTTAGGTACTTCTCATGGTATAAGCAAGAAGTTATAGTGCCGTCATTACCCTGTGGATTGCAGTGAGCTAAGAAGTTTTTCCCCAACGAGATTAGCATCAAATACATTTTAAAATGTTAACCACTTGTAGGACGCCTTAGTAGGGATTTTCAGTGTATGGAATATTTTTTTGATTTTCGGTTTTCGAGCTATGGGCGTATTAAAAGTTTACCATGTGAATTGTGTAGCGTACAGCCATGATACAAGGTTGACTTCCATTCCGTACACTGAAAATGGCGTCTACTATGGTGTCCTACAAATGGTTAAAATTTGGCAAGCGCCATGACATTTCACATTTAGTAGCTCATATATACTGCCATAATACTACTTTGAAAAAATAAAACTTGTCCAACATTTTGTCGATATTTTGCAGTTCATTGGCTTGGTGACATCACTCCTTTTCTACATGCTAGATTCTGAAGAGGCCACCAGTGGCGAAGATGAGCAATAAACACTGTGCAAACACCGAATTTAGGCAACAGGCTCAACAATAGAGCTATTATTCTAAACCGTGGTAGTTTTATGATAAAATTTTTGATCTCGGTTTATAAACTGTCTCGTTCCATGTATCATTGGTAACTAAAAATTGCGGAACTGACAACATTTTTCGGATTCGAATTCAACGGACAGGCTTAGTGAAAATGGAGCGACCAAGGCGACAGAATCAATACAATTTCCTGAAGACCATACAAGGAGAAATTGAAATTTTTAAAAGTCATGGTACCTAAATAGTAGGAGTAAATACGATGGATGACATAATTAATAGTAAACAAGATTAATTTCATCTCCACTCAATTGTACTTTCTTAGTAGCTCAACTGGCTCAAGTATGTGCTTTGTGTTTGTGCATTAGAATTTATCACAGATGAGAAATAAGTTAAAACGAAGTTTTCTGTTGATGATAACTATTTTCGTGTTCTCTATGTCATTCTATTTTGGCTATAATATGAATTAGTGGTAGGGTAGTTCCTAGTTACTAATGTTTGATAAAACAAGACAGGAAATTTGCACAAAGTGCTAATGACTGACGTGTATACGTTAGATGATTTACCATTATTCTAACTCATATCCACGTATTTGATTCATGTGGAAAGACAATAGTCGACTTAATGTTCTACAGGAAGCCAAGTGCTGTTCATAATGCTATGCGTGTTGTACGTCATACTGTTATTTACAATAAAAGATATGATCGATTCTAAAGAGCACAATGTATTGGCATGAATTGATTTGCACCGTATTTTCTGTGCTGTTCTCTATTTCACGCATTGATATTATACCGTCGAATTTAGTAAGATCTTTATCTTGGTTCCACACAATTTTTAGAGCAAGAAAATGAATTTAACCGCTGGTTTTGGGAAACCCCTCTTTCTGGCCTTTACTTTGTTTCTAACGTTCCAAATGGTAACAAAATAATAACATCGCACCTTACAAAAATAATTATGTGCAATGGGGTATGATATAGGTCTCTGCACCTCCTCCCGGCTTTCCAACGAAAGCACCGAGGGCTGACGGCTAACCTGTTCAAAATTCAACATCCATCAATTAATCAACAATGCGATATCCATAATGGGAACGTTCCAATTAGGCGAACCTCTTTCTGAAGTTTACTATACGTTACAAAATAGTTGTGTATAAAAAAAAAGTATCATGTAATATTTTTGCTGCCGTGAAATGTTTTATTAAAAGTCTTTTCCATCTATAGTAATCAACATTTTAATTTATCTGGCCCCTCTGTCAGTTGCCTGTGAATTCCTTATACTGATCATATTTTTTATGTTCAAAAATTGCGCATATTGGATGTATTTATGATTTTGGTAATAATTATCCTTCATTAAGCAATAAATACGATTGGAACTTGAAGTGATTCATTTTATACACCCGGAGAAGATCATAATTTACATATCCTGGGGAGAACAGTGCGGATCATGTGCGGATAGTTTCGACTACGAAAAAAAAATTCTGGAGAAACCATTATTCTGGAGAGTAAGATAGAAGCATTCTTATTCTATGGAAGAAACCGTTTCAACGTAATACAGAAGCATTGCGGAAAGACTACAAATAAGCAAACATCAGACAAATTCTGCCTAGTTTATGAGTAAAAAATTTAGTGCCTGCAGATACATGAAAGCCAGAATTGGCCCTGTAGCTGTATTTGTTAGTTAATCTATGCTGTAGACTGAAATTGTAAGGTAAAGATAAGTTGGACCATAACTTTGTCTAATTATTAATACAAAATTTCGTACAGAGGCTTTGAGTAGCCTTAGGCAATGAATTGATAGATTTACGTAGAACTCTTACGTAGAAAGTATAGGCATTCCATATTGCAATGGCAACTCATCTTACATTGCTTCGGTCGTATCGGTGCTTGAAGGCACATATTTTGTCCAATCAAGCTGAAATTTTGAAAACTTGTCAACTACGTCACCCTTAGGAAGCCTTATATGATTTGGACCCTTAACAAAAAGCTGTTCACAGTAACGAGTAAAATAAGATATATCAACATGCCTTTCAACGAGGCATTGCGCATTTCAACGTTGCAACGGTTTTTTCATGACGAAATTCATACATTATGGACGATATATTATGCTGACAAGCTTTTTCCTTTACGGGCTGTCGTGAAAGGTAAATACAGCAATAGGTCTTATCCTGGAATGGAATGGATAATCTGGGCTAAATATTTTTGCGCAGAATGAAACCAGCAACCTGTTGACGAAAATTGAAATTCATGAGATGTCGATTGAATTCATCCACAATTTTTGTGACAGCACATGTCATATTGGTTTCTGTCGGTCGTGACAATGAAAACATGATTACGCAGATTATTGATTGAAAGGTTTGTGCTTGACATTGATGAATATTGACTCTCACTCAAAACTCTCTTGAGCTCTATAAAAACGGAGATAATTTTAAATGAGCGGGTAATGGTTTCAGTAGCAATCCCACAAATCCAAGCGCAAACTTTTGTACAAGTATCTTTAGCACTTTCCTCGATTTTTATAGCGCCTAAAAATGTCAGGAATTAGTCTTTTACTATTAGTGTTGTACTGTGCAACAGAAATAAACGGTCGCGACATAACTAGAGTAAAAGACGCTATTGAACCCAATTCAACCGGAAATGCTAGCATACGTGCTCTTGTTTTCAAGGCAGATTTTTCAAAGCCAACTTTGTCTCAAGCCTTTGGTGGCTCAGGAATCAGTTATGGAAATCAGAATGTAATTTTATGGGCAAGTGGTGGAGGAATAGATGTTCACTATCCCGCAGGAAGCTACGTCCCCTCAGGCCCGATTGTGGGAGGCTTTGGGATATGGTCAAATCATCCTGTAAATTCCAACACGGCTGTGTTCAAGTATGGGGTTTACTTCCCAGAAAACTTTAACTTTGTCAAAGGAGGTAAGAAGACGATGCTATTTAAACCCTAGTCTGGTTTCCTCAGTTCAATTTGATTCATATTTAACAACGTTATTTTTGATCGATGATAAGGAAAACTGCCGGGTCTTTACGGAGGAAGGAGATCTTGCTCTGGGGGCGATCCTGGTAACCTTCATTAAATACTATTAGGAAATTTCTATTACCGTTAAATTCTTAACCGTGATTTTCCTTTCAGCAAACGATTGTTTTTCCACAAGGATGATGTGGAGAGAAGATGGGAAAGGAGAGCTCTACCTGTACGCTAATCGTGAAGCCCAGGATCCTGCCATTTGTCAGATGCCGAATAATTATTGCAACCCGACCTACGGATGGTCCCTAAATACGGGGTCTTTCAAATTCCAGCGAGGTGCTTGGACAAATATCGAAGAGACCATAACATTAAATACCCCTGGCCAACGAAATGGTGTCCTGGCAGTGAAAGTTGATGGGAAAGAGGTTATTCGATACAATAACATAGTTTTCCGCATAGCAGAATACCCTAACATCAAAGTTGAAGGAATGGATGTTGAGACATTCTTTGGTGGCAATGGACCAGAGTGGGCATCACCAACCAGGCAGATTACAAAGTTTAGAGAGTTTATTTTGGAAAGCTATTAAAGATATGAATACATGTTGGGCTCAAAACAAAATACTTGAGTCAAACGTAAAAATAAAGTTTATGAAGACAAATGTGCCAATAATATATCGCTTCGAAGCTAACTTTTGGATGAACAAAATAATTGCATGTTTGATTGATTTATTGACTGGGACCGTGCAGGAGCAAAGCATGGCAAGGGAAGTCGCTGATATGACGTCTGCTTTGCTTAACTTGTGTCATATTGCCCCCTATTTTCCTTCGTTGGTTGTTCCAACGACATCATTCATCATACCCATCGAACCCATATCCAGGAATAATTCCAATCTTGAAGACAAGCCACTTATTTTGAAAGCCAATTTTAGAAAGCAAGCGATTTCCTCAGCATTTGGAGGGACAAGGATAAATTTAGGATCTGGGGAGAAACATTTTAATAAATGAAAGGAGAAGTACAGGGAGAATCCAATGCGCTGGTGGCGGGCGACTCTGCGGTAGACTGCTTATCAACTCGTAGTAATCTGTCCAGGAGGTGGCAAATGGAGGAGATTGATATGGTTATGATGATTGAACTTCTGACATTATGACGAATCGTTTAAAAAGTCCATCTGGACGCAAGCCAGGAAACTGAGGACTCCGACTCACATTCCGAACAACTATTGCACTCCTAAGTAAGGTTGCTTGCTAAAAACAGGAGCATTTAGATCCAAAACTGGAGAATAGGTGAGTTGTACAAGAAATTTTTCGCCTAAATACTCAGGTCAAAGAAATTGAGTCTTAGAACTAGCATAAAATATAACCGAAGATGCTTTTACTGTACTGGCTAGCCATCATTTTCATTAAATTGGTCTATGAGAGTGTATGTTCCCTTATATTCTATAGCAAAAATTGCTGTATACAGTTACTAAATGACGATTTCAAATCACAGAGACAGTCTATAATCAATGTGAAGTATATGTAATCGTCGATGCAACTTATTTACTCAAACAACAATGCCAGTACTGGAGGCAGTTAAATTATAAACTCAATTTCTATCTATCTTTAATCTTTAGATAACCAATGAATATTATTCATCAAATTCATCTTTACGTACCATCACTTTCCCAAAGTGCACGCTGCACAGACACTATCCATGTTTACTATTCCTAGGAAGAGTCACTCTTGTGTCTTGCATTTCCTCGGTCTGATCAGTTACAATTCACACCGATTTCAAAACTTGCAAATGCATGCTACGCAGCTAAATTTGTATTTGCACCAAATGTATTTTTACTTTTGCCTTTCCTGCTAAAAGGCTACTTGCAATTTATGTTTGTCTGTATTTACGTTACAAAAAAAAGTCTGTTACCCTTTCATGCATGCTAAGCTCTTTTTTTTTCTTTGCACCAAAATATCAATTTAAGGTACTTGAATGATTCTTAAATGCACTTTAAAAAAGAAGCTCAACTTTTAGTTTAAAAAAGTACTTAAAAATATGATACAAATTCATTTATTATCTTCAAACTAATCAAGACCTAGCGATCATAGCGTGGATTGCATTAACATAAGAAACCGGTGCGAGATTGGATGACTCAGTTTTTTTTCTCATTCTCATTCGTAGTTTTTTACGTGCAGGATGCATGCTGCAATATATACATGTTGCATGGATGAGCCCAAATGTTCCCTAAAATTGAGTCCGATTCTAGCAGAAGACCTCATCTCGCCAGCTGAAACGTGTTTGGAAAGTAAAATAAAGTAAAATATTAGTTGTGGTTGTAGTTTGTCCAAGTTAAACAAAATGCAGGTAAATGTGAACTGTTAATCTTCATGCAAACGTTTTTTAAAAATAAAAATAATGTTAGTAAAGTGCAAGTGTTTTTGTTTGTGCAGAACCCAAACGAGGATACCGAATGGAACGATGTCCTTCGGAGTAAAGGAATCCTGCCTCCTAAACCAAAGGAAGCTGAAATATCGGAAGATGCTATTGTTAAAATGCTGGAGGAAACTGTTCAAGAAAAGGCTGAAGGATCTCGTAAGGATTTTAGGAAACGTTTGGAAATCTAGGACTAAATCTGTGTTTTTTGTGAATGTTCTCTAGCCAAAACTTCTTTGATTTTGTAGGCCGGAACTTAGAAAAACTTAGTCTAGACGAGTTGGACGAACTGGAAGATGAAGAGGAGGAGAGAATCCTGCAAGAGATGAAGGCGAAAAGGCTCCTCGCTCTGAAGCAGGAAATGACCAAAAAGAGATTCGGTGAAGTTTTAGAAATATCCGCACAAGATTACGTTCAAGAAGTAAATAAGGCAGGGGAAGGTGTTTGGGTTGTGCTGCACTTGTATAAACAAGGGTAAGTTTTCTAACAGTAATTAGTTTTTGTCAATTTTCACGATGCTAAATGAACAGTTCACAACATCTTGTCACGTGTTTTGCTCTGACTTGAATAGAATCCCTCTCTGTGCCCTGCTCAACCAGTACATGGCCCAACTAGCCCGGAAGTTTCCAACAACCAAGTTCATCAAAAGTATTTCAACCGTTTGTATTCCCAACTACCCTGATAAAAACGTGCCTACCATTTTCGTCTACTGCGAGGCGGAAATGAAGAAACAATTCATTGGTCCTATTGCCTTGAGGGGGATGAATTTGACCTATGAAGGTAGCACAAAAGGACACGTTTAAAAAATATTATATTCGTTCCGACAATCTGACTCAAATTCTTATCTTGCTTTCTAGAATTTGAATTCCTCATTGGAACTACCGGTGCTGTTCAGTCAACTATCAAGAAAGATCCTCGCAAGAAGGTCAAAGACGAAATGATGGCAACCTTAGGTGTTCGGAGCAAAAACGACGAGTCTGATTCCGAGTCAGAATGATTTCTCTTTTCTTTCTAAAAAAAACTTACATACGCTTGACACATTTGAACAAACTTTGGCTAACTAAAAATACTTAACCGTTTCTATTAAAAGATAAACTTTTACACAATGGAATTTGTTATCCGTCAATAATACAAAGAAAAACGATAAAATATCATCAATAAAATCAATGTTTGATTATTGTGCATAGTATTCTACTATTCTGTCCACGATAAGGATCAAGCTCTGCACGAGGACAACTGCATTAATTGTTGTAGTCACTTGGGCTAATACACCCAAATGCACTTTTTAACAAAACTTTCTTCAATCAGTGACATAATTGTGAAAACATTGGAGAAATGGGAACAACTGTGTTTTTAAATCATGAACAAATTGTTCCATGCTCTTCGCATATTTTGCTGTTTTTTGTTGTTTTTCGTGATGTCTTCAGACGCAGACAAGTCCAAACCCAAACCACCATTAAAAAGTGATCCATTGAAGCCCACACAATCATTAAATAACTCACCGAATTTGTCATCAAAATCAAGTTTGCCTTCAAATAAAAATGTTAGCACTCGGAAGCCGAAGGAACTGCAGACCGGTTCCTGTACTGAAGACTTTGTAATGCAAATGGGCCTATGTCACGCAAATATCACTTTGAACTGTAAAAGTGTCCCGAGTAAAATGTGTGGCAAAGGTCACAGTCCGATTGTAACGGTGACGTCAATCAACAAGCAAAACGGCCAGTGTAAGTTTGCAATATATAAAAAGCCTGGGAAAATGTGTTGGACATGCGGAAAATGTTTCGAGATAATCAAGTTTCATTAACCAGGCACTCTTGAATCCAAAGACAAAGATAATGCAACCCAGTCAATGCGTTTTGTTGTGGAAGTGCAAAGAACCACGGACAAGAACTGGGCGACTGCTTTCCAAACGAGGAAAACGTCGGAGCGTTTCCAAAGGGGGAAGTGTTTGCTCACCTATTTTTGCTATAAGAGATATATTCAAGTAGGCAGACATATTATTATACCTATTTGATTATTTTCTAACTGGATAATTGGACGATGTCATTGTTCCAGTCGATTAGTATGGATTGTGGAAGCCTATTCGTCAATGGAACTGGAATAATGCTCAATCTCGTGCGGCAGAGGGGTCTGTGGATAGCTCCAGCTCAGTACGGATACTTTGTCAACTTTGCGTAAGATTTGTACTTGTTCTTCAAGACTTTAGAATTTTGAAAGATTTTTCGGCTAGATTCTTCTGTTTTGCACTAGTGGAAAGATAATAGTTGACAGAGAGCACCGAAGTCTTAACATTTCATCGACGCAGATTTACATACCAGAACATCTCCAGGTGGACACGGCTATGTCTAAACAACAGAAATGGGTGCCATTATCAGATTAGTTGCTTGTGCAATGTAAAGTAATGCTCAATCTCGTGCGGCAGAGGGGTCTGTGGATAGCTCCAGCTCAGTACGGATACTTTGTCAACTTTGCGTAAGATTTGTACTTGTTCTTCAAGACTTCAGAACTTTGAAAGATTTTTCGGCTAGATTCCTCTGTTTTGCACTAGTGGAAAGATAATAGTTGACAGAGAGACCCGAAGTCTTAACATTTCATCGACGCAGATTTACATACCAGAGCATCTCCAGGTGGACACGGCTATGTCTAAACAACAGAAATGGGTGCCATTATCAGATTAGTTGCTTGTGCAATGTAAAGTACGCCGTTTGGTTGGAGTATATCCCGTCCTAAATTCTAATCATAAAAGATCTTGTAGTAATCTTAGTCCTTATTTATATGCACTTTGAGCATCGTGATTCCATTAATATTGGGCATTTATTTCAAGAAAAAAAAAAGATTCAATTCAACCCAAAACTGTTTAGTTAGTACATGGATCCAAGCTAGTAGAAAAATATGATATGATTGTTTGATGACGCGTTAACATCAAGAAAAATACATATTTTCTTATTCTCATAAACTTCTCTGTCCGAATTCTTACAAACACGCATGAGTCATTAGTAAAGATATGTTAATTAATGATGCGTGATAGTCTTCACTTGAAATGCTAACATTGACAATGAACATTTTTCATAATAGGCATGCATTGATTTCATGAACGTTGGTCCAGTTTTGAATGTATTAAATGATCCTTCTGCGCTTACATCTTTGAATAAATGTCTTTGTTACAAACAAAAAAGGAAGCGGATATTAGATAAGACAACTAGCGAGTCCAGGAAATGACGAAAAACAAGATCAGAGCGGAATGAATACGGATGCAAACTACTTTTTCTTACTGGAACTTGTATATGAGAACACTTGTAACTGATTTATATCCAAGTGTAGATTGGAGGGACGAATCTGTCGCAAAATTACATTTTGAGAAATGGTGATAGTTAGATTGAGCAGTATTTCAAATATTAGTTGTCATAAACTGTGCTACATAAACAATGGGAAATGTTTGGACTTGGATAATCACGTTTTTATTCACGATTCATACGGCGTGGGCATTACCGGTTCGAGAAAAATGTCCTGTGGTACGGTCCATGCCGGAGTTTAACATCTTTAGCGTAAGGAATTTTTGGTCACTTTCGGATTAGAATCAATTAAAAGGGCTAGAAAATTAATTGAACGTTTTACGTGTAGATTTTAGGCCCATGGTACGTGGTTCAGTATTACTCCAGTTCGGAAGAGGCGTTGACCTACCATTGCATGCGGGCAGAATTCGGGCTTTCGAGTGGATTCATGGATATGATAATGAAGCTGACATACGTGTAAGTACTTCAACTTCATGCAGGTATACACTAAAAAATAAGACCTTGAGCGAAAGCTTTTTTTGCATACCATTTTAGGTACGTGGACGACCCGAGTGACGAGGCGCAAACCGGTAACATGACATGGCAAATTCCAGACCCTCGACGGCCTGAACACTGGAGACATACTGAAAACCCATGTATTTTATAATTTCTATTGAAAATCGTTTCTATCTTACAGCTTTTCTTCTTACATTCGGTTATTGGTGTTGCAGATAAAGGAGTTTACAACACTGATGTAATAGACACTGACTACACATCATGGCTTATCTTGCTCCACTGTTCTGATCCGGAATCAGAGAAAAAATTCTTGTCAACTTTTGTCCTCAGTCGGACAGCTTACATTGATCGCACAACGACCGAATACTTAAGGGAGAAAATTGGACAGTACAAAGTTCCAATGGAATACCTGTTTTCTGTGAATCAAACCTACTGCTTTGGTGAAGCCGGATATGCAGAGCCCCCACAACAAGTTACAACAACGGCAAAAACAACTAAAGCACCTACAACTACAGAGCTACCTGACTATGGGACAAACTATGACAATGACAACTTTCCGAATGTTGACGGAAATGGAGACGAGGGTAATGAAAATGATGGACAGGTTTAGGAAATACAAGTTCGACTAGTATCCTGTTACAAAATATATTTTTAATGTCCCAAATCGTATTAATTATTGAAAAAGAGTAGATAAAAAAGATTCAATCGATTAATGATTTGTAAATGAAAACAAATTGAAACGAAATTCAGTTAAAGGAGTAGCGTAAATAGTATTTCTGCTCTCTTACTTATTTCCATTATCACTCTTCCTTTCTTTTTCCTTATCACCGCTGGATGCAGAGGCAGTAGGTTTGGTGGATGCTCCACGTAGGCTCCCCGGACGATATATTTGTATTTCTGGTCGGCCTTTTTTGCCTTTTCTCTCTTTATCACTTTCTCCTTCAGTTTTCAAACCAATCTGCACCAGATTTAACGTCTCCTTTAGTGGTTCCTTCCGATGATTCAGCCTTTTTGCCTCCATTATCAGTCAATTTACCACTTGGTTGATCCTCGGACTTGGCATTTTTCTTGACTACACGAATAACCTTTTTTGTTTTGCCCTCTGAGGTTACACTTAACTGCTCATTGCCAACATCGTCTGAATTTTCTACGTGATCTTTCGCCTTTTTCACTTTGATAATTCGCTTCACAACACGTTTTCTAACAGGTCCACCTTCTCCCTCCTTTTTGGGCTTGTCTGGCGCATCCTTTTCCTCTCCTCTTTTACTAGACTCGGCACTATCGCCTCCCTTGGAGTCCACAGCTTCAGTTTTCTTCTCATTCGGACTATTGCTGTCTTGGTTAGACGGGAATGGCTTTCCAAACGCCTTTGATGAGTCTTTAGACTTGCTGGACGTGTCACTGGATTTCTCTACTGGCAGTTTATCAGACGAATCTGACTTTTTGGTCTGATTGGCTTGTTCCTGAGATCGTTTCGGTTCTTCTTTAGCGGATTTCTCATTCTAAAAAAGGATTTGATAAAATACTATAAATTCCAATTGACATCAGTACGAAAATAGCCAATACTATTTTATTTTATTTTTATGTACCTTTCTGGGTCCACTATTCTCCGACCATCTAGTCAACATTACCACTTTTTGAATAAGTAACCGATCCTGAATAAGGCTTCGATTTGTCTTTATCTTTATCCTTGTCACCTTTCGGCTTACTACTAGCACCTTGGCCTGATTTATCCTCTGTTGATTGCGGATCTTCATTGCCTTTATTCTTCTCCCTTTCTTGCCTCTCCTTTTCTCTTCTCAGACGCCTTTCTTTATCTCGTTCCCGTTGCCGCTCCCTATCCCTTTCCCTTCTCTTTTCCCTTGGAGCGTCCTTTTGTTTACAAATAACCAGCAGTTTACCCAACACCGTTAGAAATATTCGTAATGTAAAAATACATGTTAATGGAGTTATACCTTATCCAGATCTTTTCCCTCATCATTCCCCTTTCTCTTGTCATCTTTATCTTTCAACTTGCGTCTGGCAGCTTCTTCCTTCTCCTTCAACTTCCGCTTGAGGATCTCTTCCTTCTGTTTTCTCCGGGCAAGATCCCTTTCCTTCCTTCGTTGTTGGTCACGTTCTCTCCTTACAAGGTCTTTCTTAATGGAACGATCCCGTAGGAACTGCAGGAGAGGTGTACTTTCAGGCTCTACAGAAGAAAAATAAATTATTGCCGAAAATGTCATATTGTAAAAATAGTCAGTACAAACCCGAGCTGGCTTACCAATTATCTTTTTGTTGAGAATCTCGTCAAGCATTGCCTCTGGCGTTGGAATATTCTCAGGTTTGTTCATCGTAAACGACCAAGGCTCTTCTTCATACGCCTTCAAAAATGTCGTAAACAGTTCAGACTCTTCAAGAGTGCCTTGTTGGGGGTCAGGCTCAGGGTCTTGCTGGAAATCTTGAATGAACGAGAAGTCCACACAGGCGATATATGAATTTCCTCGGTCATCGAAAAATTTCATGTTGTTGTACTTTTCTTTGAACCAAAACGCTTCCTGTTCTGAGTCAAAGTTTATGTAAATTGAGCTTCTTCTTCCAATACCTAAAGAATCAAAATACAAGAAGCGTTAAAGTACACAGCTTAATTTTACGTCTTCAATCTTTCTTCAAATTTTCTTACGTGACGGCAAGTCTTCGTTAGGAGGTACCAGTCGGATGTAGTTATATCCTGGAATTTCAGAAAGCTCTTGAAGGTAGTCTTGAATGGTTATCTGTGGTGGAAGACGTCTAACAACTACCTGTAGCAAAACATATCCAGATTTAAAGAAGGTTTTCTTTCCATTATCAGTATGAATTTTTTTTAATTGTCCAAACCTTCGTAATTGGCATATCCAAACGTCTATCCGCATCCCCTCTCCCTCCATCATTATTACCAACAGTTTTCAGCTCATTTAAACTCAAATTCTTGAGGTCCTTAACATCAATCCATCTGTCACCGTTTTCAGCCTGTTCCTCTTCATCACATTCAGGATCCGGAGAACCTTCAACTTCTTGGTTCACCTCCTTAGCCATCTGACTATCCTCCTCATCCACACCTAAATCGTTCACTTCAACCGCTTCCACGTCCGCCATTTATCAGCTTTTTCTCACAATTAACTACTCTGGATATCTAACTGACGCTATCTTCGTTGTCGCACGCCCAAGTCTTTATAGCCGTCAACCGACTTAAACCCTCGATTATAGTAACTTTTTAGACGAATTACCTGACGAAAACAATTTCCTTGCCAGGTCTTCGTCAGCCTCGTCCTATCCCTATTCTACTCTGATGAACAATTGTTTGTTTTTATGTCGTGACCACATGTTTATTGTTTACATTCAACAAAAAAACATGTTTGGTTGGATAAACAAAATGCCTTCCACAAAATTGGCGTAAAGTTATACATACTCAAAACTCACAGAAAAAATTCTTCATCTTTTTTCGCCACAAAACTTGGAGCCAGAGGTTGTCAGATGGTACTCTTTACTATCCATTCTGTTTCAGACTCCCCCATGGTTTTTTCCCTTTTGACGAATGAGAAGTAAGAAGGGAAAGTATGCTTCCTAAAATAATGTACATACAACATTACTTCTGCATACATTTTTGACGTCTCGCCTCGGTGGCGTTTTAGAGCATAACTTTCAATGTTGAGGAGTATCCGGTGGCGTTTAAAGTGCAAACTGGTTATCCAGCGTTCGTGTTTTCGAACGCAACCTGTCAGCTCCTTCTCAGCGCATGCAAGAAATGATACACAATGATGATGGATGGGTGTAGTCAGTAGCGTCAAGCGTCAGTAGTATTACAATCTGCATTAATTAATATTTAATTATTTATTAGCAGTGCCGTTTCGTTTCGGTGAAAAGCAATACTTATCAGGTTATAAAGGCAGCTAAACAACTTTTGCAGAGGAACATGATATTTTGCGAAGTACTTTTGCGGAAACTCAAATTCCTCCTCGGGTTTATTGCCTTATCGCCCTAGCCAGACCCTGAAGGTGACATATTCTACATTCTTCAGCAATAACTCGTGAATTAATAGCGGGTTCGCTGCGATCGATGGAAAAGTTTCCCTTGAACCTTGTCTTTAAAGATAACGAAACATTCCAGGTTTTCATAGACGTACACGGGTTGGATTCCTAAAATGCGCCAATATCCGTGGCATGGCATGGTACATACTTTGATTTTGTGACTTTTCAGACCTCGCATATTCATGAGTTACCTGACACAAATGTCTCAAGTTTAGGTTTGAACGTTTTTTAGAAAGTTGTCACCTTCAAGTGTCGAGTTTTTATCATTTTCCAACAAATGTTTGGAAGAAACATGATATTCGTGCATTTTGCAAACGACATATGTCATCCCACATTATAATAAGCATATTCGCAACCTAGTAATGTCAATTGTATTACCTACGGTTATAAATTTTGCAAAACCAACCAATTCCTTTGAGTTTGTAATGTGCAAAGCAATAGTAATCGTTGTTGTGTTATGCAAAACATTACATATTTTGAAACTATTTATGAACACTATAAAAATTGTTATAAACTTTTTTCCTACAAAATATCAAGTGTTTCCATTCGTCTGACTGCAAAAAGGAATGAATTTATTTTTCCGGGTTTAATGACATGAACAGTTTTGAATTGATTTTTATACTCTTTCATGCTGACTAGATTTATCAACTTGTAAAAATCCTGTATAGATGTGCAGAAAAAGTCAAAGCCCTAAAATAACCTACAAAATTTCAACTTTACAGTCCAAAATGCACCAAGACATGTTAGCTTGGAATTTATTATTCATAATTTATTCAGATTTCTTTTGCCTACCTTTCAAATTAGGTTTCCTTTGGCATGAACTACATAATACGACTGCTGCACTTACCACAATTAACTGAATTTTGTGTCATCATGCAAAACGAAGTACCGCAAAACTTCTAAAGAACACCGGCCTATAAAGAAGGTCGGGAATAAGGGGGAAATTTGTAATTTGGTCGGATATAATACAGGGATAGAATAAGGTTCACGTATTCTATGTAAAGCCCTTAATATCAGCAATAATGGTATAGGTTTCGTGGAGGAAAATGACGAAATGCAAGCTACTGAGCAAAAAAAATAAATTTCTCCGGATCTCCAAAGAACGCCGCGAGTCACTAATTATCGTCGGGGGTCGGAAGGGAAACTTAAAATTTTCGGGGGGAGCGTTGTATAGAAGTTTTACGGTAATTCATAGCGATTAGCTAACATCTTCCTACATTTATGCTTCCGTGTGGATTGTAGATTGTAGCTCTATAACTTATGCCATTCGATGAATTAAAGGAAAATCCCGTGATAACAGTTTACATGATCTCCAATACTCGTTACATAATGCCCAATGAAATGACTCATCTTTAAGTGCCAGTTCCAACCAGACACACTTTTACGATGCTGCTTTTGCTGCGGTAATCATATCACTTGTTCCGAAATCAATTCGATAAAATATCTCCGGTAAATATTATTATATTTATGCTCAATACTCAACAGTGACTGCTTCATTGGCCATCGCAAACTACGAAACAATTACCGATTGCAAATATTTGTTTTTTTATTGCAATTCGGCCAACATTCGTGAAATATGAATGGTTTTGATTATGATGAAATAGAAAAGAACCAGGTTAAGTAGCAAAACATATGTAAAGTCGTCACGCAAGCATGTAAAAAACTGCAAATTTTGAACCACAAGTCGGAGAAGGTCGTATTTAGTTTCATGCATATATGAGACTTTTCTTTACAACTTNTAGTTTCATGCATATATGAGACTTTTCTTTACAACTTTCCATAACGTAGCACAGAAGTTTTGTCTGCCTAAGTTTTGTGTAATTGAAAAATTTAACGGGACAAACCTTCACAATTTGAAAAAGTTCCAAACCATACAATTTTCTCCTATTTTATGGCCGATTTAAATGAAAATTAGGCACGAGCAATTCATTGCATGGAATAAGAAATGACACGTTTTCAAAGTCTCGCAAACAATGTTCCAAACAACACCAAACTATGCAAGTAATTATGGTCCGACAATGTATCATTATGGTGGTGTCACCTTAAGGGAAGGTATCCATTCCATGCTTTGCTTTAAAAAAAAGATGCTTTCCTCCAAGATCGAAACCTAAGATTCCTCAAGAAAAAAAGTAGCCAAAGTAAATTCATTCCATGAAAAATCGTCTTTTTAAATGCTCAATTTCATTGCGAATCATACCTGTCCAACAAGCAAATACATAAATATATGACTGCCTTAGTTCACAAGTAGTGTCCTCCTTGTTTTGACGCAAACTTGACAGTGATACAAGTTGCTAGCAATTATTGTCGCCCGTTATACTTTACCTTGGTGTTAATTTTTAATGATCCATAAATATGTGATCATGTGTACATGCGCCTAAGCTATCAAATGTTAGTGGACAAGCATCATAAAAAGCTTGTCGTCATCCATATCATGTTCCCTCCTGACCTTCTACTTTCCTTGCAGCTTGGATTCATAATAATAATATTTTTTTACTTATACTTCTTCAGACAATAAAACAAATTCTTTTTTTGAAATGTATTCCATGCATTGCTCATTGCTCCCGTTAACTTGAAGTTTTTCCTTCCACGTGAGAAAAAGACGAAAAAGCATTTACTTTAATAAGCAGACATGTGTATATAAATGAGAAAGTGGCACGGACCAACTGGTTAAGAGAAAGCACTGTGTATTATGACGCTTAGTATGAATTCATAATGGGAATAAGCGTCCAACCAATGAACTATGAACCAGTTTGGCCCTGTCTAGTGAGCGAAAATCGGTGGTCGTACGGCGATGAAAGAAAACTGCCAATTTCCATGCAGAATATTAAAGTAATCACATCGAATAAGGATATACGGAAAGCAGAGTTGTTCGCTCATCAGGAGTTTCACAGTAATGTGGAGAAAGGCAGTTTGGGTTACGCAAAAACAAAGAAGATACTTTTATTACGAGCAGACATAATATTCTACAGAAAAAGTAGTGAATATTACAAACCCGAACGTATGCAACTTTTAAGAAAGTTGTGACAGTACAGGACGAATAGAAAAAGAAAGCATTCGTCAGGAGCAGTCAGTTTCTCTGTGGATTCCACGGTGCAAGGTCTTTCCCATGTGGAAGCCCACTCCAAACACCGTTTTTTTCATGTGACACATGAAATTTCGCGAGACATGACGTGTTAGCAGAAACCTTACCTGAAATTGCATGTGCGTGCAGAGAATAAATGCTTTTATAATTTTTTTTCGCTCAAAAGGTCTGCCCTTTTATCAGTTAATTAACTTGTGAGATTCTTTTTTTAAAGTACATTTTTTCGTAATGTCTCTCACGACATTACACAGGTTGCAGATTTTTGTTGTCCAATTTTGGCGAGATTTTTTACATTTAACAGTAGTACCTGGCAGGGATACATTTTCTACGGGAAAGCGAGATAGAGTGCTAGTTTCTTGAAAATCATGCAAGAGTATATCTGCAAATGTGTCTTCCATAGATAATGGGAATATTGCTGTGCATTTGCCCATAGTTGACAATGCAATTTTCCGAGACTCTGAGAGCTCTGAAGAGAAAAGTTTTCTTCCAGTGGATTTAGCTACGCCGTTTCTACCTCCGTACATAAATCCGTCCCGGTACCCGATCGCATTCCAAAACTCTTCCGTGAACTCCACATTTGAAGTTATATTTCACTTCACGCCCACCTGGCACAACATCCTGATCCTAATTGGACTCTCGTTTTGTACGATCTGGGTGATTGTCATGAACTTGATAATTATTGGGGCTTTGCTCAAAGGTCACAAGCATGACAAAGAACACGTCACCGACATGTACCTGATCAACCTCCTCTTCGCTGATGTTCTCCTAGGCATTTTTGTGTTTCCTTTTATGTCTGTCGTTATCCTTATCGGATACTTTCCCTTATCCCAGGCGTGGTGTAACCTGTGGGTCTACTTTGATTACTACTTGATTATAGCTTCCAGCTACGGATTTGCTGCGTTAATGTAAGTTTCATCGTGCCGGAACCTGCTTACAACCATTTTTCAGTTTCCGGTATGATTTTCTAAAACGTGACATTCGTTTTTTTCCACAGGACTAGCTATTTACTGATCATTCGATGGCCTGAGTATTACCCTAAATCAAGACAACTACATTTACTATTCATCTTGATTATCTGGATATTTTCTAATGCCCCTTGGACAGCCCCGTTTATCAACGACCGAGTTTCTGTGCTCTATCCGCAAGGAGTTTGTGGCTTTAACATACA
>VICI01001700.1:0-20526 GCA_019593645.1 Akabosia matsudoensis
ACTTAAAAGTCTCTGGACCGATGGTAAACCAACTTCTCGTGCAAAAGGTATGTTTATTTTATGAGGCTTCTCTTTCCGCCAAAAAACCATAATGTTCGTTGGATTAGCTCTTTTCGCAAACAGGTTATATTTTTGTGTGTCATTAAAAAGCCAAGGAATATTACACTTCCTTTCATTATCCCCACTGCACTCGCTTTTTAATATAATTTTTCCTTGTAAAAAATCAATTTTTCTGAGCAAAACGTCTTAGCCACCACAGCCACCGTTGCATTTCGTTGCACTAATTCAAATAACCGAGTAGTTTTGTTCATACAATCTTTCACAAACTCATTTTCTTTTGATTAATATTGCCTTTTACCTTCGACTCCTTTCCACCGAGGAATATATAGGTAGCAGATAGCGATAGATGGTATAATAATGTGATATTAATAACGTTGTTCACTGTAATCATCAGAAATATAAGCTGTTATTCATAATGGAGTAATAAAAACGAGAGAGAGAGAGAGAGAGAGAAAGATAACCGAACAAAATCGCCAGGCGCCAGGGAAGACACTCTTTTGCCACGGTGGATGCATCACCAGAAAAAAAGTAGATTCAAGAAAAAGATACTTTTTTCATGTGCATCCTCCTCTCTGACAATCATATTTAATTCAAGAGTATGCTCTAAAGCAACTGCAAGTTTATACACGTAGTTTTTTTCTGCCTAATCATTCCTCACAAGACAACAAGCCACCCTTGAGAAACATCACCATTAAATGAGCCGTGGAGCAAGTTATACTTGTGTAGCCGACAGACTACTATCTGCTATGATCTCTGAGGAAGCAGAAGACCGCGAGGGTTGGAGAGATGAGGTGTGAAGCTTACGTTTTCTTTTTCAAGTATCATCATCCCCAGTGTTGCTGCCAACATAATCATCATTAAGATTATTACATTTTTTAAATAGAAATTACTCTGTTATAAACAATACGGAACAGGGAGAGAGATTTTTAACCCAAAAGCCATTAAAATCTGTCTGAAAATTTGAAGATACAATAATGAAAAATGTCTGCGTTCATTTTCCGTGTACTCTGATTTCCACAATTTTTACGGAGAAAAGTCGAAATTTGTGTTATTAGTTATGCCAAAACATAGTTAAGGAGGGAATCTTTATAAAAAAACAGGAATAACGACAGAGAAAAAAAATGGTATTTTGATTATTGCCCATATTCCCTTGTGATGTCATCCATTTAAAAAGCAATAAAGCTTTATTAAATCCGAAAACTTTAATTAACGAAGGGGAAAGTAACCTTCCCTAAGGATCATTATATTGTTATTAATAATATTTAATAAAAATAAACCCGGCAAACACATGAAAAGGTGTTGCCAGCCTTTTGCAATGCGTTTTATCATCAAGCCAATTACAAGGATAATGGGTAAGGTCAGCTGAAAAGATTTATTCCGCTTATTCTCCTCCTGTGTATTTATTTCCACACGATAATTCTTCCATAATGGGGTTGAGTTTTCGAACGAATTACTTGACAATAGTGAGACGCATGAGTAGGTTGATTGGAGGGTAAAAGTATACACACACCAACAGCCTAAAATATACCATTAGGTAACTTGCCAACACGCTTTTTGTTTCCATTTCCATCCTCTAAAAGCCTTCAATTTTTGTACGATGTGATTATATATTACACCCTTTCATGATTCAATTCATTTAACTAATTTATTTTTTGTAGAACAGACAACAAGATCGATTTCTTATAGGCATAGATAGATAGCCTGATAACCGCAACAGTATCTATCTAAAATCGGTTAGACTCATTTGTCTTATAATCGGCAGACGCAAACTCATTTTTTTCCTTACTCGTCATGATCCTAGTGTGTTGTGATGATCATCAAGAGGTCCTCGACTAAATTAATGGTGGATGACTTGGTTAAATTTTATCAGTCCCTTTCTAAATGCATCCATATTACTTTTTTTTCTTACCTACATATTGGTTTACGGCTAACTATAAAATTGTAGATCAACATATGATCCACACACACAGTGGCGTGCCTTGGATCAATCCAATTTCATTATTAATGATGAAGCATTTGTTGTGTGTGCAAAGAATTTAGTATTATTAGTTTTTATTGTAATTATTGTTATCATCGTCACTGTTTCAATAAAAGGAGGCTAGTTGTTCGAAACATGATTAAAAAAATACGCCGAGAGTGCTCACTTTGCATATAAACATGATCATTATAAACCAACCCTTATCGGAGTTCTTATTACATTAACAGATTTAATAGGAGCTTAATAACGAAAATGAAAATGTGAAAGCCTAACACTCTATCATTGAAGAACAGATTTTATAATGTAATTTAAGTGTTGTATGCTCATTCTAATTATAAATTTGCTGACAACGCTCTTCTCTCATGAACGTATTCAGGTATTCAAATGTATCGTTTTTTGATTGTCATTAGCATGAAGAATTTATCAGGATGGCCATGTTTGTGATGTTAAAGTGATCTATCCAGTATAACTTTTTACACTGTAAGCAGAGCAGAACTACATTTTTATTACAGGTTTTGATTGCTCGTGTTTTTGAAGGTAGTGGTAATATTGTGTTTAGAGTAATAATAATATTATTACTAGTAAAACAGACCAAAGCTCTGTAATATTTTGATCGCATCAGCATAATGTCGGTCGTGTGATGAAGGGATATTTTGTGCTGATCTCATCATCTCAATTATACACGTTTCAGAACACAATAGTTATAAAAAAAGTTGTTTTGAAATTGTATCTGCAGATTG
Organism: Akabosia matsudoensis; assembly: GCA_019593645.1. NCBI lineage: Eukaryota > Metazoa > Arthropoda > Collembola > Entomobryomorpha > Paronellidae > Akabosia > Akabosia matsudoensis. The sequence goes on from VICI01001700.1 coordinate 2,779, forward strand.
GATCAAGTAACGTCTCTTTTCATACCGACAAACACAATTTGGATTTTCTAAAATCCAATTAAACACTTTCATTATTGCACTTTCTTCGCTATAACTATTTTTGCGCTAATGATAAACTAGTTATGCATCATGCAATCACTTGTCTGGATGATTTCAGCTCAGAAAATGGATACTAGATTTTTGCACAAAGAAAGCAAATGTAAAACCCATTTCCCTCTCAACTTCATAAGCAACCATCACGTAATTTTTCGGAAACAAGTACCCCATGACATTAATTCCAATTTTGAGACATGGCTTGAGAAACTTCCAGGTAATCATATTCTAAAGCACAGCACTATACACTACTGCAAAGCTGACCCGTAACAGAGTTAAAACAGCGAGCTCATTGGACATGTGAATTTTTTTGTTAATTATGTTTGGCGGGCTTTCATTAATTCCAGAATGCGTGACATGCCGTTCTTGCCTAGGAAAAAGTGAAGGATTGTTGAATGACTGGTGAGGTTCGTTTGCTATGTTTCTCCTAGTCTTTTTATGATCCCTAATCTAATTCTTTCTAGATCCGTTCACCTTAACTGTCTTGAAATCTAATCCAGTTTCCTTTGTTATCAACTTTTATTAGACTAATATTTTATTACCGCAACTATGCTCGCCCTTCAAACATCAAAATTACCAGGAAAAAATGCCAACCATAAGAGTTTGATCACATCTAATTTACTCAAAGGTAGAGTTACCACCTCGCAAGGTTAATTAAGTTTTTTTTTGTGCGTATACACTCGTTTGAATCAACTTTGGAGTTGCGAAATGAATCAAAATCTGTCAGCGTATAATTCATTCCTGGTTATCGTTCAAACAAAAAAGAAATGTTTCATGCGGTGAGTTCTTTCTATAATAGTTTCACCGGAATATTTTCACTCAAGAGCTGCAAAATAACATTCTAATAGTAAGCTCAAGTTAAATCTATTTATGTGCTCACTTCTGATTCCACCATTCGATAAGATACCTAAAACCTGAAGTCTAAACAAATAAGCAAATACCTACTAGTAATTAATGTTTTCCTTCCATATGTTACACTTTCTCTGTACGTTTTTCGTTCATCTTTTAGCTCTACACACATCAGTCTTGTGGTTGAGATTCTACAAAATACGTACCTCTATTTCATACCAGGCAACTTTAGAGTGATTAATGGTTGCGAAATTGGAATTTTTGTTGCGATAATTATTGCAGGAAACAGCACCAGAAACTGGATAGTATAAATCATCATTATCAAACAATTAAGATGTTATAAAACCCACAGCGGTGGCATTGACACTACGTGTACTACTACTTTAATACTTTATCATTTTCTATACCGATCTTCCTGGCTTCTTTGCCAATCAATTGATACACAAGTACTAAAACCAATTATAATTGCATGATGCATGAAAACTCCCATATGTGGCGAAAACTGAAAATTCAACAAAAAGAAATTGCTAAAAGCCATGAAACTTGACTTCAAAAATGTTTGATTGTAAAAAATATCCTTCACAATAATCAATTTTTTTCAGTCTACTTTTTGAGTAGCATCATGTAAAAATTCAAAGCAATATTAGTAAAAAATACAACAGGATGTTTCATTCCCCCTCCTTTTCTTAATCTGTTACAATTTATGCTCATGCTCAAATTTAGGTACACGGCTGACAAAAATTAAGCTGATAATTGCTGTAATGAAATCGTGACAGGTAGCCTCAAATTGCTCTTCTGATACACATCTGCTGCTGCTCCCCTATAGCTTTTTTTGTATGTGCAATAAATGTATCAACTTTGAATTAACCATTATCACAAACTTCTATACTCTGTTTAAATTTTTCGTGATACATACGTACCAACGTATTGCAGAGATACAAGTAAAAACATCTTTTTTCCTGCAGAGTTACACATGCTATCACTTTTCGGCCTTATTTCACGTTTTGCTTTGTTTTTGGATGTTTGGTGTGAACGAGTATGAAAAGTTGGAAAACGATTTTATTATTATTAATTTTCCCCCTCCTTTGTCATTTTTTACGTAATCGTGATGACTCTTAGACCAAATATGATACTGCTATATGCAAGCTGTACACATCCAGTTGAGCCAGTAGATCTATTAAATGACAGCTACTTAAAGGCTATATAGTCATATAAAGAGGGAATTAATGTGGGTTGCCCTCAACTTTTGATGTGTAATTTTTTATATCTGCTCAGGTAAGAGCACAACCAAAGTAATTAATAATCATTATTATTATTTAGCGTCAAATTTTACTCCACTTGAAATGTACACACGTTCTAAAAGAAATGTGTTATGCTTCGCGTTTTCGCTCGCATGATTATACGGTGTGGTTCCGCAGAGTAAAAAAATATAATTTGATATGGTTGTGGTATGTGCTCTGTTCATATATTTTGCCTAAACTTTATAAAAGTCGAAAATGAGAATGACTCCAATAAAAAATAATTTTGATGATGATGAAACAATGAGTAATCATTTGTAACATTTTAGCAATTCTACATCATCTCATCAACAACAAATGTTAGTAATGATGTTTTTTTGTCGCTTGTTTCTCGTCTAATTCATTTACAATTATATTTTTTCATGTGTGTGCGTATAATAATGACAAACACATATGGTTCGTCAAAAAGATTAGCACAATTCTAAGTGACCATAATTTTATTACAGTTTACATAAGAGGAGCAAATAAAACAGAAACTCTTAAATGAAAAGATGACCAGCAGTACTGTATCAAAATCTAGTTTGAAGTGAATGAGCAAATGGAGATCAACGACTTGAGGAATAATAATCATGCAGAGAAAAAAGAGTAATTACTCAGTTATCACAATAACCATTCCACCAAATTAACATTCTTTAGTTGAGTGTTCATTGTGCAGTAAGATGGCCATTTCTCTGACGCATTAACTCCTTCACCGGAAAGTTGGTTTAAAAATACCCACTTTGAAACGTACCGTCATCCTTGAAATCAACGTGAGCACTCAACCTAGAGTAAATGAGTGGCACTAATGTGTACGAGAGTGAAATAAACTTGTTGCCAAATTAGGAGCTACATTTGTCTACGCAGAGGTAATACAAAAACACAACTAATAATGAAATCTAATTCGAAGAAATAATTAATATACTCTCACACCGCCCTGGTTCACATTTATCTAAATGAGTGTAGGCCAAACTGTTTATCTCTGAGTGTCCATTAATATACCTATTCAAACGTATTAGTATTTGATACAGCCAATGTTCCGAATTATCTACGAAGTAAAAGTTTAGGTGGCTATTAAAGCAGATAAAGAAAACATCCTCAGGCATCATCACCACATTGCCGTCACTGATTTGTACCAAGATGATGGTGATGACGACGGTGGTGATGGTAAATGAAGTGCTCCTTTAGATAGGAATGTTTGTAAAAAGTTTTCATCGAAAAAATACCTTAAATGACTGACTCAGGAGTAATGAATGCTAAATGTTAATTGCATTTAACCTAATACGGTAACCCGAAGGAATTTTAAATTAGAACAGACATGGACCACCATCATCACAAGAAGGAGAAAATGGCCAGCCCATAAAAAAATTTTGAAAATGACTTTTGAAATAGGTATATTCAAGTTATCTGTTCTACAACCTAATATTAATACCTGAGTTTTGTATCAGCTATTCATCTGTTCCTTGCACTATCATCTTTGCCACTTTTATGAGTTTGTGAAACGTTTTTTTTTCTTCTGTTTTTGTAAGTAACAGAACTGTGCACTAATAATAATGCCACTATCTATTCTTTTTGATTGTTATTGTAAAGTGCGAGTTGAAACGTGTCATTAGGAGTTGAGCATCTTTCGAAGTTCACAAGACGTTTTTTTCTTGGTGTGTCGTCGTCTCAAGAAACAAAAGAGGGATGATGATTATGACGAAAGAGGCTAATATACCAGGGTGAATCCAGAAAGTTTTCTCGCTGGTGGTAAGTTATATAGTGTGGCGCTTGCCGAGGTAGAAAACTATGTAAGAAGAGTGTCTACTCAAGTTGCAAGGTGAGAGTACCATTAAGCATATTATGACGAAACAACCATTATTTGTGTTTTAAATGGTCCAATGAAGGCTTATCTAATCTGAAAAAAAAACTTTTTTGTCTTCGTAAATTCCTCCAAGATTGCTTTCAAGGTTTATCATAAGAGTCTTCTCCACTAAAAATAATATGATCATATTGAATTTAAAGTGGAGAAACTGTATATTTTGCTACTTGGCTTATAAAATTTAATTTGAAAAGAATAGAGCAAATGCATTCAGCATTCCACTCTCTTTCACAGAGATACCGTTTTCCAAGACCCACACAGAGTCATATACTGAATTGTATTTTTTAAAGTGTAGCCTTGTCTTTTTGTTTTAAAGCTTGTTGGTGCCAGTTGATAATTGCTGAGCTAATTACGTTAATTTTTCTACAGACTAATGAGCATTTCGTGACCCTGTGACCACGCCTTCTACTCAAAACATGGACAAAGCTTTGCATATTAACGAAGCGGTTGAAACTAGAGAGGAGCAAGAAGGCAGCAACGGTTTTATTAAAAGGAGGATCGAAAGATCACGGTGAAACGAAAACGAAAAACACCTTCTCTATGAACAATAGGTTTATTACAGGAAAGATTTAATAAATTGTGCTCCTCAGCAAAAAATGCTTTCGCGAATCAATAAAAACAAAAAGGAAGAACTGGGAAGATTATGTACACTAGCACGAAAGTTATGAAAATTTGCAGAGAACACAATTTTTTAATTATGTATTTTATTTTATTAGGCGAGTGTTAATGAGCGCAGTCAGAACTCGGCAAGGAAAAAGACAAACAGTCCAGTGTAGCCCAAGAATCATTAGAAATGTCATAAATATAATTACCACTTAGCATATCCTTCGCAAACAACATGGCTCCACTTGGGCGCATATGTATTTCATCTTAAGAAATGTATAATTTACCCGAAAGCATTGCATCTTTAAGAATCAGGTATCTCTTTTTTACAAGCTTCAGATTTATTCCATGTTTGTTTCTGTCATTTTTACTACGCTAACAGAAAAAAATTAATTTTCCTACCTCACCAGAACCGGTTGCACGAACATTATTAATTTATAGAATTAACTTTTATTTATTTCAGCCAATCACCTTACTGCAATTAATCAAGCCAGTCAATTAGTTAACACATATCTGCCAACAAAACGTTTTTACTTTGAAGGTTCCTAAAAGTCGTCATATTTTTGTGAGTACTGAAATTGAAATCACACTTTTACGATTGAATAAAAAAAATTGTGATTGTTTTTCTTACATATATCTAAAAAAAAACATATTCTTGCCCAGGATAAAAATGAATACACGGCTTTTTTTTTTAGCTGAATGACATCGAAAGGTCTGTTCATGCACCACAGAATACCTATCAACGACAGGTACGCCATATGAAATGCAAAATATCTAGTTATTCTTAGTCATTACTATCTGTTACAATGAATACATTGCATGAACTAATCTTGAAGTGTTGTTGTTTGGCTTTTGATGCGGTTAACATTGCTGCTACAATTTGAGTGGGATGTCATGTTTTGAATACACAGGTGGCAGAGAACATTTTCCTCGTTAATAAACTGCCATCCCTCTTTGTATTTCTGTTTGATATGCCCAAAGGCTGCTTAATAGATTTTTCTTTAGCAATTAGCACGTATGTACACATTATTATAAAATTTTCTGCTCTTTGATAATGAATTCTTGGTGCGTGTTAATATTCTCGAGTACGGCCGCCAGGCTAAAATAAAGGATTATTAAAGTTTCGTTATTTTTTGCTTCGTAAATGTCTTTCGTGTTTTTACAAATCAGTATGTAATAACTTTGTAAAAGAAGTTAGCAAGTGCCACAAAATGACGGATATTGACCCAAATACAGATAGGTATATATCTGTAAAATCATCGATTGGACAATCAATGTAATTATAAAATTGGATCGACTTGATGAACAAAAAAGAAAATGACAAGCGAAAAAATAGAAGGGATCCTTTTTACATTTGCGACTTTTGCTGTTAGTAAAATAAATATCCTGAATGTATCAATCATGAAAACGGAACATCAGCGTAATTAGTTATTTTACAACAATAGAATGCAAATATTCAGTGACACTTGCACTTTGAGCAGTAAGTAGCGCTGCTACTCATACGCACAGAATGACATTGAATTATCATAATCATAAGAGTTTACATCCGTGAGATAGGAAACATTATTCTCGCAATTACAATAATGACACACACTATCTCAATATAATATTTCTTCTGTTGCTTCCATGCATAGCCGATAGAATGGTTAATATTTGTAGGCAAGCATTTTTTTTTTCTTCTTTTTTTCAACCACATCTTATTATAGCGAAACAATTGTAATAATAATGAGCTCCGAGTTGGTTGTAAAACATGAGAAGTTACTGCTCATGGAAGCTCAAATAACACCTTTTTGCTAATTTTACTCATAATTGCAATCTGTTTAGCTCATTAAGTTACAAGTTCCTTGTATAGATTCCGTACAGAGAGTCTGAAAACGGTTATCATGATTATTACATGATTATCAGTTATTGTTGGTTTCATTAGGTCAACTTTTTTTAACATGTGCTGCTTTATGCGGAGATACATATATACAAGTTGCATGCAAATGCCAGCCTCAAGAACAATTTTAAAGTTCTAAATGCATAATTTTTACTTCATTGACGGATAAATAATTGCAAATAGGTACATGAAAACTGCTAAAATTACCTTATTATTTATTCAACTGCTTCTCAGCAGTGCAAATATTCTGTTGTAACAATGCCATGCACGGCTGCGTACCAATTCCGTTTGGTAAAGCACAGCATGTTTCCATTTTACATCTGCCATATTTTGTGTTATGATAATCACCCCTTCTACTCTTCTACAAGGGATGAGGGTAAAAACTTATACGAAAATGATTCTGGTTTTGTAAAAATTCCACATAAATCTTCACATCAAAGCTTATTATTCTCTACAATTGTATTAACATCTACTGACTAGTTTTTATTTTTGTTTGCTAAACACCATCAAATTCTATGTGCTACTGACACCTAGCACTGATAAAATTTAGCAAAGATCATTCGAAAGAAAGATCCTGTTCAACAAAAAAAAAAATATATGACGCACTAAGAAAATCATCATCGGATAAAGTATCTACAAGCATGTTTGATATGGAAGGGCAATTAAAGTGCTATTAACTATCGACCACTCAACACTATAAAATTGCTTTATTGACAAAAATACACGAAAATATAAATCTTTTACTGCTTGTACGGTTGACCACAGGTTTTACCGAAGGATCGCGCAAAAATATGTAAGAATATATCTGGGTGTGTAACATACAAAGAGTTTATCTTACCTTTAGCATCGTTGTCGCATCTGACTAGGTCACGAATGGAGAAAAGTCCTTTGGCAGGACGAGGTTGAGACACCGGCTTCTCGTTTGAGATCATTTTGTCACTGGATTTACAGGTTAAGTCCATCATAATAATACTGATATTATTATTTTAGTAATTAAATGCTGTTATTCAACACATAAAGAAGCACGATATGTTCAAACAAAAAATAAATCGATATGTTTGTTGGGTGGGTATTTCTTCGTTTCAATCAAGGCTCGATTCTCTTTTTTATTGCAAGTCAACCGGTTATGAGTTTTATGTGTCTACAAAATCCCGCATCACTACTGATTTTATTATTATTTATTGCCAAAACATTAAACCCTCAAAAAAAGTTCATGAAACAGTTGTTGAGAAACTGGAATTTTATGGTCCATTTACAACTTTTAGAGGCAACAGCGTCTCAAGAAATGCTTTATTACTTCGTTTGCAAATATATATCCTCGTCTTAGCAAGCACAAAAACAGCCAATTTAATAACTTAATGAGCATTCGGTTCAAGTGTTTCCTGGAATTTCAAACTAGAACATTTAGCTGCCTTCGTCATAATTTAATTATTGATCGCTGCCATCTACACAATCAAGTTTATTTTGCACTTGTACATCACAAATCAATTAACTGCATGCACAAGAATCCATTGTTTTCAATTACTTCAATAGACAAATAAAAATAAATCTGTAGACAAGTTCGCCATCTGTATTACACTTCACTATCCATAGGAGTTATTCAGTAAATCAAACTGCGTATCTTTTAATCAATTAGATGAACAGTTCACTAAAGATAACAATCAGGGTTCGATATCGATTGCTTATATATGTATAACACGTTGTTTCCGAATCGGATACTGAATGCAATATTGTTTGATTGTCACTAAGTCACTACTAGTTGATCCCAAGAGTACTTTCTTTACAGTATATTTTGGGGTGATTCAAACAGTCAAGTCCATTTCAGGAAAAAACTGCGCTGTCTTCCATAAACCTTGAATTTGAATCTCGATCAAAACGGTAACGCGATGTTATAAAATGTGTTATACAAGGATGCATGCAATCACACATGCTGTTTTCAATACAAACTTTGTATACAAAAGATGATCTTTCACTGGCATTTGTGTTTTTACTTCAAAGGTGAAACCTTTTGGCATGAACCACGTTGCTCAAAGTGTGCAAGGCAACTGAAACAGTGGGGACGAAGCCGCTGTGGAGAAAAAGGCTGATTCCCAACAAAAGCAGAAGAAAATGAGCGTGTTCACCTGCCAAGCATACAACAAAACCATTATTATTACCAACTATTACTTCTCTACTACCATCATCACCTCACATTTACCTGTGGCGATACAATATCAACATGTGAATACAACACAGCAGCAGCAGACGAGAGCGGCAGAGAGCATAACAACATATAACACTTATGAAGGATACACGTAACGCTTCTATTGTGTGAATGATTCATGTGCATGTTTTAAAAAAGGGCTTAGGATTCTCGTTCAAAGAATCAGGAATGAGCAATCTGTAAAACGTTGAGGGTGTCTTAGGTAAAAAAACATATGTATCAACTGCAAAAGCTCAAACAAGCAGATCTGCAAGTGAAGACACTAGTGATTTGAGATTTAAAACATACAAACCATTTCTTGCACGCATTGACGTAATTGCATATTTTTTCAAGAAATTCAATTAAGTTTTACCTTCCGGTTTCGCGGAATGCAGAACTAATCGTCAGCAGAGTAATTGAAAATAGTATTGGTAATTATCGAGTATGAGCCAATCGATGCTTCTCGTTAACGGCTGGGCAATCGTGATCAATCACCACTAATTTATTGCATACGTATATAATTAGTTTAACAATAGGCCCAATTAAATGGCTTGTCTTGTATTGTCATACATGTAGTAGTGCGTAAAAGTAAACGTAACAATTTTAATTGATCCTCAAAAATGCGGATGCTGTCCCGTAACAATCTCATCAGACATCCAATCCGATCTGGATACTCATAGGCTATAGTATTTTTGCAATTGTATGCTTTTTCACCACGCATGCTCATCTCGTGTTTATTTTCGTTTTAAAATGAAATAAAAATATCGGTCAAGAAAATGGAGATTCACACCAGTTCATTCCAATTCACTTTTACCAAGTAAGATGTGATGCTCCAAACATCTCATACTCGTAGGTTATGCAATGGTTTAAATTGAAAATACATTAGAATGACAATTTTTTTTTGCTTCATGTGGTTTTTCAGTGAAAGGGAACTCCAAAGCGGTTGCAAATAAATTTTGACGGGGAATTTGGTTGTACAGAGGAAAAAATGAGTAATGATGATGATCATAACTAAGTAATATGAAATTTTATTAGTAGTCTTGTTTTAGTTTACCTCTGCTGCCCTTTTTTGTTCATTGTACGTGTATTCATGCAGTGAGCTTATGAGAATGTTTTCGCTCGACACGGTTTTCCCCTCTGTACTGCATACAAAATCATTACAATATTTTTTCTTGTTGTAAATTAGATCGTTTAATTGTACCATTTCACGTTCTGATGCTTATCTTTACGAAAAAGTATTGTTAAGACGGAGAAACGATGTTCATACTTGCAACAGTAGTTAAAAAACTCACCCTTATAGTGTGCTGAAAAGGGGAAACCGAAATGTATGTGTATGCTACTAATACAGGGATACGTTAAAAAAGGTAAACATTGATAACAGCCATTTATGTAATAGCACACGTTTAAGCTCACGAAAGTCAAAGTGTGAGGGAAAAGGAAAGAGAGAGAGAGAGAGACTCACACACAGGGTTGCTGATAGAAGGATGTGGTTTAGAACACAAGTGGGAAGGCGAGTCACTCGGACTGGATACGCCTTTGAACGCTTGGTCAAAGCCAACCTGAGAAAGGAAGGCGGTTCTCCCAACGCATGCAGATGTTAACCTGGTAAAACTCGTTGTTCATTTCCTTTATTGTCCAATATTCGTTTTTTTCATTTCATCTTTATTGCTCTCCGTTAGCGTTGGCCCTCTTGTGTGTTTGCATGAGTGCTATGCGATTTCATTAGATTACGCTTTTATAATTGTCTTTTGGCTACTGTTTGTTTGCATTTTATGAGGGTAGTCTACAGGGCAAAATTGAAAACAAGTTGAGCTATTATGTTTGTTAAAAATGTATAACATGCCGGATTGTACCTTGAACAAATTTGATGTATTTCTACTGGTTGTTAAAAACAAGAGATATTTATACATGACGAGAATATTAATGGTAATTGGATTTACGATAAAATGCGAGGATTCACTGGATTCAAGTATGTATCTGATTGGCTCCACTATAATTCTGTAAAAACCGGTGGATGTAATTTGTTTGAGTGTCAATTAATTTCAACGGTTTGATATCATATACAGGAATTCATCTGAAATTGTAATTTTCAATTTTGGCATGCTGTACTATCTGGAACACCAAGAAAGTTGCTGGCCTGTCTCTCTGATTCTTAAAACTGAGTATCTTTTTTTATCTCTCGTTTTGAATGCTGGGAGTGTTTGTTTTCTTAGCAAAAATTAATTGGCCTCCACTTGCACAACCTTAACAAAAATTTCAGAACTAAAACTTTTGCTTAAGCAAACAGAGGAAACCCATTTCATACTCATGTTTCCTGACAAACTCCATTGTGTTTTCCGTATGGATTATGCAATTAATATCACAACACACACACACACACGTTTTGTTTTACTCATTGCATGCCATGCTCAATACTAATTTTTCTCTGTTCATTTGACCCTAATGGCCTTTTCTAATCGTTTGTAATTAATGGCGTAGCTCGGAGAAAATTTCGTATAGATTTGATGTAAAACGCCGTATATGGCAGCGCACACAGTTATTCATGGACATTTCAAAAAATAGGAAATCCTTAATATTTCATCTGACTTTTTCCCGTCTTCTGAGCATTCATGAGAGAAATTTCATGCGGACTGGGAAAATAGATTGGTATTTCTACCAAAACAGTCCTTAACGAGGTTATACTTTTTTGTGGTTAAAATAATGAGTTTAAAAGGAGCTGATCGTGAAAAAGTGGTAAAAATATGTAAACATGCAAAGCGATTTGTTCACAACGTTTCCTCGTCATCCTCTTTTAACGAAATTAGAATCCTGAACGCAAGGCTTTTTAAGAAGCATACTAGAGGAGAGTATGTAGGAAAGCGACGAAAAAACAAAAGAATCATGTATTAACATCCAGCGCTAAATGCCATTGATCTATCGTTTGCGGCAAGGCACAATTTATTTAACAACAAAGACTTAGCCAATTTAGGGAAACTTTGAGCATAATAGATGAATGCATTATTCATTTCTATCCAAGACGAACGGGTACAGAAGGTTTCAAAGAGAAAAAAGAACGGTCTTGAAAAATTATTCTTTTCTTTATATTTTTATACGCCCAGGCACTAATGAACCTAAAACTGAAACGAGAAGCACAGCGTACCAGATATAACAGCGTTAACATGAAAAGTTCAACGGAACGAAAATTACATTCACGAGGATCATATTAAATATAACGTAATCTAAACTCGTAGACATAGTTGTTCATAGACGCTAACACTTTTATCGTAAGAATGTGCTAGACTTACATTTTTAAATTATGACTGCTTACCTTATACAACACGTTGCGGAGAACAGGGTGTTTACGTGTTTACTGAAATATTCTTCAGAGCCGATATCAATATCATCACCCGATTATACCATTTAGCTGTTCATAATCATGACGCCTACCCACTTCCGAAAAAGAAATCAAGCTTGTTAACAAGAAATTGTTTACATAAAGGCACGCACTCTAGTATTTTTATTTTACAACGTTTTCAATACAATGTGCAGTCTTTTGTGAAGTTTTTCTGACAAAAAGCAAAGCCGATATATGCCGGGGAAAATAGTTTTTATGAATAGCTTTTTTTTCAGAAAAAATCGGTATTCTTGTAGGTGTTGTTCCCTTCATCATGTTTTAGCTTCATTGTTTTCTACACATTTGATTATACAAAGTTTCATAACCTTGTGATCTTTTCCACCCTCTTCACCGTTAATTTGCGTTTGAACTTTACTGTAGTCGTGAGCCCAACCTAAACCTTTTGTCGCTGCACAAAGTGTAGAAAAAAAAAACACTCATCATTCTCATTTGAAATCATTAGACCAAAGCATATCGCAAAATGTAGCTCTCAACGCTTAAAAATGCCAAACACAAGCTCACAAATCTTTCCCTAAAAAACAAATCAAAAAGGGCAAACAATGCATGTTCATTGGTCTCGGAAAACATTCGATTGTAATATTAGGAATTGAAAATCAATGAATCCAGCCGTGATTTACTCGCCGAATTTCCCGAAATCATACTTTTCTCAAACAATTTTACAAAAATCAAATGCGAGAGGAAATCAATTTTAAAAAGGCCAATCATAAAACCAAGCATAAGATGTTTCAAGTAAACACAAAGAGATTTTCTGGTTAGGAAGAAAATTGAATAAGAAGCAGAGCGCGATATCCAACCTTGCTTTCATTTACCTGCATCCCTGGAATGAAAGCTGAAAGTTGACCAGTAAGATGGTATGAAGAAACAGTCCTAAATTATAATAAGGGGTTGAATTACGAGGAGGCGCCGTTCATTAGGCCTAATGATCCGAAAAACTTTGTTCATAAATATCTGTCCAATATTTATCATTCCTACTGCTTCTCCATACTTCTCTGTGAGCTAGCAAAAGCTCTGTATAAGCCCAGTAAGCTTTTTTTTTGTTTCAAAATGGAATAAAAATTGTTAAACCCAACCCTGCTATTAGCATTACCACGAAAAAATATAATGTGTCATTTAATAATATATTTTTACAAGCGAAACAAGAAGCTCATTGTTTTTTCCCCATACCTCCACCAGTGTATTTAAATCTTGAATCTTATCAAGGAAAACTCAATTGTTGCTAATGATGAAATTGCTACTGGGCAGTGTACTACGCACAAAGTCGCTCTCACTAATTTTTTTACTTGCGCTGTTGTGATTGCATTATTTTTGATGAACGTATACCTACGCTGTTATTATTATTACGCATTATTATGATGACGATAATCAACTTTAAGAAATGAATGTAAAAATCCAGACTATAGACTATGATAAAACCTTTTTTCTCTTTGTGCTATTGTTTACCCCTCGGGAGTTGTGTCTTAAAAGCTTCGGGGGCAGGCTGGTTTAACCCTCAAAACTTTTAAAACTATCTTTATCATTGTCACGACTAATACACTAGACCCATGACGAAGAAAACGCGATGAACCACAAAATGCCACTGGAAGAATAGCTCCATGATTGGAGTTTTGCTGAGGCGCGTCTGAAACTGTTGAAGCAACAATGAATTGCTGAAAGGAAAAACAAATTATCACATATTATGATGATGCGTCATCCCGGCCGGATTTCCAAGATATGTAAAAAAAAGCTTATAAATAAAGCTGCTTCGAGATGATCTGTATGATAAAATAATCTCAGAAAGGTATGTAGGTGCGCCACAGAGAGAGAGCCATGCGAGTATTAAATGGAGTGAAGAAAAACCAGGGAGTCTCATTATTTTATTTCGTAGCTCCCATCATCAGCAATGATGAGTATGCATAAAAATGGCTGACAAGTTATTGACTGATTCAGAGTTTTTGATTAGGAATAAAAATCGACAAGAGTTTCATGACGAATGGACACGGGGAGTTGACTATGATTTGAAAACAAAATCTAATTAGGCTACTGCTCCTCTTCTTCGGTTCTCTTGAGACACTCATGCTTGAGGTTAACAAAAGACATTTTGTTTGCAGAACTGTTTAAAGTGCAAACATGTTTCAGAGAGCTAGCTCAAACGCTGGTGGAGTTGTGGAGTAGAATAAAAAGAATTTGAATTTTTAAATGTTGACTGCAAACGAGAACAACATTTTACCCGCGATGACGAGTGGTGTTTCAAGAACCGGCAAAAAAAGGTTTCTTGTACGATTTGTATGAGAAAACCCTATTAGAATTATTGTTTGTATTTACATTTTAGATCTCCGCATAAAAAGAGTATTGATAAATGGTAAATAATTTCCATTACAAAGTGGCAATCTCTCTGGTCGTCTCTATAAAAATGTTATTAAATTCATTAGCAGCCACGTCAGGCTACCTTGATTTAGTATGATTTCTGGAAAGATGATGATGAGAAGAAGAGAAAAAAAATCTGTGTGTACCGGCAGACATCATGAAGTGCAGTCCATGGCATGCTCCGTGCTGTACACGTTTAACCCTATGTTTGCTCAAAAAAAGAGTGTTACCAACCAACCCATATTTCATGTTTGGTTCATGTCAATTAATTATAGCTCCACCAGTAAACAAGAAAAACGCTTTGATTTGAAAGAACTTACATGATGTTATTGGCTAACGAAAAACTGCGTGAAGCAAACGAGCCAAATTAGTAGAAAAAAATTATACAATTTGGAATTCATGTGCGCTGCTGGATATAGCATGACCATGCCTGGATTATTATTGATTCCTGCTAAAAATCGTGAATGATTATGAAGTTCTGATTTCTTTTTTATGATAAAAATTGACACAGCTTTGTTGTATGAGAAAAATGTTTTCTACGGGTAAAGTAAAATTCAAGGCATTATAAAATAGAACCTGGGTTTACACAACGTTTACATTTCTTGCACTCTGAAGCTACTTCTAAGCAAATATTTTATGAGAGTGGGGTGGCAATTATATAAAAAACACACATACACCAACCTTTATTTACTTAAAAACAAGATCTAGTTGATGTTGAAAGAAAACAGTCATATATAAAAACTCCAGAAGCTAGTGATAACATACAAGTTATGAAACAATGTGGTGGGGATACAAGCAATAAGCTAACTAAATGCAAATAAACTTTCAGCACTCAAGAGGAGACACCATTGGGGTAACTAGTTACACTGCTCCTAGCACATCTTCCATATGTGCTCATGAGGAAAATCATATATTGGTAGCCAGCAGGTATAAGAGTTATCAAACACCTGTGAGCTTTGAGTAATTCTCATTTTCTTCGCTTTTTCACTTCTTTCCTATCCATTTTCATAAGTTTTTATCGTTTGGTAGCTACCAGACATGCTTGTCCACAACTTTTGTTTGAGTAACTCTCATATCTTTTCAACTGGCCTTGTCAATTTACTAAATTAGTGGAATTGATTTGTAGATATTTGATTGTTTTTGATCATTACTTCTGTCCAGGGTGAAGACAAGGTTTTTTTTTTGTATTTCAGGGGAACTACAATTGGATTTCTGTTAAAGAAAAAAAAAGTAATAAGCTTCTATGATGAAGTTGAGGCGAGAACATCATAGCAAGAGCATAGTCAACATGTTCTTCTATCTAAACTGGTTTCTACTTTTTCGATAAGGAAATTCCTCTTTCGCCAGCTTTCCATGTGAATTCACAGTGACAGTATCATTTTGCTTGAAGTAATGCCTTTGAAAAAGAATCATTATGAATTTTAAGCACACAATGGACACGTTTGGCCGTTTGCGAGTAACATTTTGCTGTATAAAGTTTTATATGCGTTTAAATTGTCAATCAATGTCAATGTTTCTGCAAACGCAACGGAAAAGGTGACACAAGAAACGGGCGTCTGCTAATCACTATTTTATCCTTTTAAAGCTTCCTAGCCTGTAAACAATGGGTGATGTATACAGGCTTCACGTTGATAATTGAGTTCGTTCATAGCAAACTAGTAACAGGGCATATTAAGATCCCACATGGAGATATTAGCTATAAAGCTTTAGTTGTAATGAGATAGACAGCAAGATACTAACTCGGTTAAAGTCTGTTTTGAAATGGTTAAGAAGTGTGTTTGTTTCACAGATGTGTAGGCAAAGGAATTGAAAAAAAAAGTTCTATTAAAATTAGGAGAGCCCCAATCAAATAGAAAGTAATAAGGACCGAGAATTAGACACGTCGTAAATATTATTGGCTGTCCTGAAGGATTTCTTGTTTGCTATTTTCTGATCATCAAGTCTACGTGAATATATTTGTTTTTACAATTTGCAAAATCGCATTGTTCGCACTTTGCAGAGAATCGTCTTTTAGAGTGCATGCATTTGCACAGTGAGACATTGGTCTAGTTTGTCTAAAGAGCGAAATGAGATTTATGATGGCATCGATTTGCTCAACAATTATTTTCTTTGTTCTCATTTTTATTGATCTCCTTAATGATTTCGATATTTAATGTTGATTGACCCCCATTGTTGTCGTAACTGTTTCTCCGACAGATCAAGACGAAGTAAATGAAGGTAGTTTGACATTTAAAGACGGCAATGCAATTTATGTCTAGAAGGAATGAAATGGATGGGTGCAATCTACATAAAACAAAACCGATCATCCTGATTTTTATTAATGATTTGTTAGAGCAATCCTGGTGATTTTGTGCTAGATGAAGAAATCATTAGTTCTGTCGTTAACCATAAATGTATGCACTATTTTGTGCAGTTTACAAGTGAGTGTATTTTGAAATGCTATCTAGCTTTTAAAAATCTGTGTACTATTAACTATCACAGATCATTTACCAATTTCATGCAAATGCCAATATTTTTGTTTATCAAACAGGTAAAATGGAATTTGGGTAACCACTAACCACCCTTGTAGCACTAATTGGTAGAGCTTTTTTTCTTTGTGAAATGAAATTTTCGGCAAATCTATATTTATATAGTAAATGAGAACCAAGCACCAAATACAAAAATGAGAATTAATTTTAAAAAAATATGGACGCTCGTTTTTATGAAAGGAATGAATGGAAAAAGCCAGGTTCATTTACTTACTTATATTTCAGCACAATCATAAATTGTAAATTTTAAACCAGTATTTCTTCGTATTCCCCGCGAAATTCAATTAAACTTGCAATAAAAGCTTTTAAAGCTATAAAGACGTAGCTGAACAGAAAGAGTCCAGTCAAAAGCTAAGGAAAAAGCTTAGCAAAATAGCTAACGAAAAAGCTTAGCAAAAAGGTAAAGGAAAAAGCTTCGCAAAAAAGTTAAGTAAATGAAACTACGTTGAATGGCCCTAGTTGAGAGCTTTTTAATGATATGTCACTTCCACTTTTCAATGCACAATCCAGAAAGTCGTCCGAAATCTTGAGCTCAATGCAAAAGTTTGACCTTTGATTTCGCTTTACAGTAGTGACAAAAATCCAAAACAACCACACCGTTAGTCTGTTCTCAATAAGGGCTTTCAAATGATACCTCGCATGCCATATCAAAATATAAAAGAAAAAGTTGACCCTTGACCCCGGCCCTTAAGGTCAGCCAATTT
Source organism: Akabosia matsudoensis (assembly GCA_019593645.1). Taxonomy (NCBI): domain Eukaryota; kingdom Metazoa; phylum Arthropoda; class Collembola; order Entomobryomorpha; family Paronellidae; genus Akabosia; species Akabosia matsudoensis. Next base: position 20,489 of record VICI01001700.1, read on the forward strand.
GGCTCAAAATCAATAGGGATCTTCCTTAGGGTCCAAAG
>VICI01001701.1:0-20523 GCA_019593645.1 Akabosia matsudoensis
GACCCTTTTCATTCCTTTAAAATGATTGTCATGAACTAATTATTATTTCATTTTCTATTGAAGAGATAGCGACACGTGGATCATTATTTCTCGGTGATGTGACATTACCTGTTTTACATTCGCAAATGGAAAATGAGCTGCATGGCAATAGTACCGTCCGCAACTTGAAAGACTTTCCCATTTGCAGTTAGAAACATGTTTGTCGTCTTCTTACACGACATGTCGACTGAATTACTATGCGCGGTTAATCCAGTTCCGTCTACTCTAAATAATAATGAACCATTGTATTTGCATTTATTGCAAGAATAATTGTGCCACTCGACAAAATTATGTACGCGACTGACACGGATGATGGATGCTTTCAAGGCAATGATCTTGAAATTGCAATCAAGTTCAGGATGATACTTTTTGTTCTTATTAATTCTGTTACATGAAAAGCAAAGTTTTCTCTACTGATTCATGACTAAACAGATAACGCATTAACATTGTTCCTACCCATCACTGCCAATTTGAAAGCATCAAATCTGCCATGATACTGAGAGGAGCGGAATTAGAGATTGATGTATTCAGCCGAGTCGAAAGATCAACGGCAGTTAGCCTCTGTACCGTGTCAGAAAAAGTCTGCTATGAGCACCCATATATACGCAGGCAAGCTCCAACTCGGAGAAATTTAAAAAATAATTTGTGAATATTTCTGAAATAGTTCCACATCGCGCTATAATGCATAGCTTGCTGACTCTTACTACAAGACGCACAATGAAGTAGGTAAGGTAAAAGACTTTAAGTAAGTAATACGCTCAAACCTTTTCCGTCATGAAGGAATAACTGTGTGATCAAACCCGCAAAGGAACGTGACAGACATGACATGACGCTGCAATTTGTTTGAAATTTGAAAGAAACGAGGAAAGATCGTTCATACAAAGGTTGAGCCAGCTTATAGGGGGAATGAGTTTGAAGATTAAAATAATGACAGTGAAAAGGCAGAAACAAACACAGCAATAATCATAAAGCACTTTTGCGGCTGGGCTTAAAAACCATTAGAAATAAGGCTCGCTTATTTATAATGAGCATCTCCGCTAGTAAATTCAGCATAACATTAATCTCCGCGTCAAAAAGATGATAGAATGAGAACTCAGAAACTCTCAGCATTCTACGGGCCAACCGATGAAGCACTAACTCATAGACTGTGGATTGTTTGCGTTTCTTGTCTTTCTCAAGATGCACTGCGGATTGACGAAGAACGCGGCGAGTATTTTAACACACTTTCTATATTCTAGCCTTCAGTATTTTAGTGTTTTGAAAAGTTGTATTCGAGTTGATCTTGGTGGTAGCGGTAAGGGCACCGTACACTGCTGTGTGGTTTATGGGTTTTCATCTGTGCCGGTATTTCTTATAATTTATAAGACAATGAAAACTATGTACTCATACTCAAACTTGATAGGTGTACATGTACGCGGCTTTTTAATGAAAGTTCATTATGTTTTACTTGTTAATGTAAAGTCAATGAGATACATTTTCACCGGCTCAGTTTATTACGTAACCTTTGCCCTCTTTTCACAAGTAGTAGGGGTCAGCAAAGGAAATGAGCTTCTTACGAATCAAATGTAAAACTGAAAACACATACTGAATGAAATAGTGTTTCGCGATTTCGCGTAAAATTTCCGTTAAATTTGAAATTATTTCAATATAAGACCATATAAAGATGAATGTTTATTGAAATTACCACGAATGACACGTTAAAAGATATTTAAATATTGTAATTTTCAGGACAAGTTCGCACTCAGGTTCAATAGTAACCTTTGCCCTCTTTTCACAAGTAGTAGGGGTCAGCAAAGGAAATGAGCTTCTTACGAATCAATCGTAAAACTGAAAACACATACTGAATGAAATACTGTTTAGCGATACCGCGTAAAATTTCCTTTAAATTTGAAGTATTTCACATATTAGATATTGATATTATATAAAGATGAATGTTTATTGAAATTACCACGAATGACACGTTAAAAGATATTTAAATATTGTAATTTTCAGGACAAGTTCGCACTCAGGTTCAATAGTGGGGGATACCTGACATACCTGCTGCTTCCTAGTGAAGCCACTTTGACCAAGTCGAGAGAAGGGGTTGCTGATGGCAACTGGCATACCGTTACCTTCCATGGCCCTGAATTGTTTATTGATGACCCCGACAGCAACGGCCGGTATGGAGATAGCATTAAATGGGAGTCCGAAACTGACAATGAGCCGAACAACCACACATTATCATTTTTCGACGGATTTGTTGGATGCGTTCGTCTCAACTTTCCAGCAAACAGTTCATTTTCCTCAGGCACACCAGAATCCAATCAAAGTCCAATTAGTACAAATGAAAATGATAACTTTTCAGTTAGTCTATTCAACGGGCTTGGGAGATATCAGCCATGCAACGATCTAGACTTTGACCTGAGAACGTCAGCGCAGTGCTTCGAAGCGGAAACCTTTACACTGTGTAGTCAATGTGAAGTAGACGCTAAATGTGTGTTCACCGATGGGAAGAACGAATGCGAGTGTCCCTTTTCAGAAGACGAAACCGCCCCGTACACAAGAAGTTGTAGGAAACGAAATGAGTCTGGACTGGAGTCTAGAGAGCTCCACCCTGCACTCGCGGATCACAGTGACCTGATCATGGCTTCTACAACTGGATCTTATGCGTCATCGTTGATTCCTCAGTCCTCTCATCTTCCATCCACAACCGAGCACATGAGTGCGTCCTCAACAGAACAAAGAGCGATAGTTCCAGATGTATGCGGACAGGTTGCCAACCGCTGTGGGCCCAATGGAAGATGTTTCAATGATCCAACTATGCCAGAAGGGTTTGAATGCTATTGTAAACCTGGGTATTCTGGAAACCATTGCGATCATAACTACGACGAGTGTTTGTCAAATCCTTGCAAAAACAATGCAACTTGTGCGGATGGCATTAACAATTACAGGTATGCACAAAAAAAAAGTTTTATGCCGCATAAAACGTTTATATAATCAATCAGACTGATATTTTCTATTTCGTCCTTTTTAGTTGTAACTGCTTACCCGGTTACAGTGGCAAGAACTGTGAAGTGGACATAAATGAGTGCGATTCAAATCCATGCCAACATGGTGGACATTGCGAAGATTTGATAGCTCAATACAGATGCGAGTGTGTTCCAGGCTACACTGGCGAGAATTGTGAAACCAACATCGACGAATGTGATCCAGATCCATGTCTCAACGATGGACAGTGCATTGATCAAATTAACGCGTATATATGCAATTGTACTGACACTGGTTTTGAGGGTACGCATTGTGAAAAGAATGTAGATGACTGTAAAGACGATCCATGCCAGAACGGTGGAACTTGTGTTGATGGCATCAAAAAGTATACATGCGCATGTCATCCAGGGTACAACGGAGGAAATTGTGAAAACGATATTAGGGAATGCGACAATGTCACGTGCAGTATGCATGGTACTTGTTACGAAAGGTCGGATGCGATTAATTACGAACCTGGCAATGTAAGAAATCCCTCAAATCACGTTGATTTTAGGGGCGTAAACTTTGTTTATAACTTTTTTTTTGATTGTTTAGATACTGGATGACGAAACATTTAACCAATCAACTGCGGCCGGTTATGTCTGCCACTGTGCTCGTGGTTATGAAGGCACTGATTGTGAAATTGATATTGACGAGTGCGAGGTTGCCGAACGAACTAAACGCCCATGTAGCGGTAACGGAAAATGCGTAGATGGAGTGGATACGTATACTTGTAACTGTAACAAAGGCTTTACAGGTACATACAACGGCTCAAATTTGTAAAGATTCAATTATAGACACAGTAATAATATGTTTGATTTTCTTTACAGGGGAAATCTGCGAGACAGATATCGATGAATGTAAGCCGAACCCATGCGAACCCGAGAAATCTACTGATTGTCGAAACTTGGCTGGGGACTATGAATGCATATGTAGTGATGGGTAAGACAAATCACAATCACTGAAGTAGTTTTAAAATTGTATGTCTGATTCCATGATATTCCATATTTTATAGTTACGGCGGAAAAAATTGTTCAGTGGCTTTACAAGGTTGTATCAGGAATGTTTGTAATAACGACGGCATTTGTACTCCATTGTACGATGAGAACACGGCCACCCATAATTTCACGTGCACCTGCAAGCCTGGGTTTACAGGTCCAACGTGTAGTAAACGAACAACAATGGCTTTTAATGGAACGAGCATTGCGGAGATAGTTAAGAATGATGAAGCCTTCGCTAATAACAAGTACACCCTCAGCTTCCAGTTTAGAACGACTCTTTCAAATGTCATTTTAGCAGCTGGACGGGGCGGCACCTATTTCTTTTTGGTATTGAACAGCGGAAAAGTAAATCTTCAGTCATCGTTACTAAATGACTTACCAGGAATGTCCGCTGGAACCAATCTCACTAACGGAGACTGGCACAAAGTCGTTGTGTCTATTAATGCAAGCCACACCATCCTAATTGCGGACAAAGAACAAGTCACCCTTCCAATTACGTTGGATGAAGATTTGCCTCAACAGGGGACAGGCTTTGATTATACTAGTCTAGGAAGCTTGATATCTACTCTGGGTTTTCTCAACAAGCAAGACGCAAAACCGTTTGTGGGTTGCATGCAAGAAGTTTTCATCAATGACGAACGCATTCTACCAGAAGACCCAGACCCAGACGGTAACATAAATCTGACCAATATAACTAGCCAGTGTGTGCGTAAGGAGCAATGTGTCCCGAATCCATGCCAGGCTAATGGCAAGTGTACAGATCTTTGGAACCGTTACACTTGTGACTGTCCGAGGCCGCATTTAGGCAACAAGTGTCAATATTGTAAGCCATAGGTTTATAGCATAACAACAGATACAGATAGCATAATGCTATACCCTCGAATATTTTATAACGGATTTACTTTGCTCCCGTTTTTTCAGCATACATCCCAGCCACATTCAATCACGAGAACACTTCAAACTCTCTAGCGATAGTTGACATACCACCTGGACGATTTGGAGGAGTTTTCGACATATCAATGTTCGTTAGAACAAGACAGTCGCATGGCACCATATTCCTGATGTGTGACAAGGAGCGTCTCTTAAATGGCTCATTTATCCAAGCAACTGTGGGTAAAGCTGGAAACCTTGTTGTGCAAGTAAAATGGGCAAATGGATCTGGCGATTTAAAGGAAGAGGAGAAACCCGAGACCTACACTGTAGACAGTCATATTTCCGATGGAGAAAGGCATCTCATATCCGTTCAGAGAGATAAGAGCTTTGTTATCATCAAAGTGGATGGAGCAGAGCATTTTAGAAAATCCCATAGCAACCGAATTTTCATCCCGACGGTCATGTACATTGGTGGACAGCCTGCCCCCCAGTCTGAGGATATTCCAGCCGCAGCCGCACTCACCCAGGAAGGGCATTCTGGAGAAACATCCACATCCCTTCCTGATGGCTCCTTTGATCATTACACGGAAGTCATGGACACCGAGACTGTTATGAATGTTGACATTAACATCCCACCTGAGTACAGATTCAAAGGTGTGATCCAAGATGTCAGGATCAATTTGAGTGTTTCCGATCCCAGTCCAATATTTGGTCATTCATCTCATGCCAAATCCCAAAAACATGTCTACATTGTCGAGTTTTTCAACTTGACTGCCGAGGTTTGTTCCTGATTCTCTGAAACTGTTTTTCTTTTCTGATTTCAACACATTACAATGGTCATTTTATTAACAGTTTTATTCTTTTGGATTTCACGTGCAGGTACATGAACAAAAGAATCCCCTCGGAAAAGTTGTCACACAAAACCTACTTGAAGGTGAACAATCGGATAATACATGTGCAGACAAGGATATTTGTTTTAGAGGAAAATGTGTGGTGACCTGGAATGACTATGTCTGTGAATGTAATCCCCATTATGCCGGAAAAAATTGTGATGTTGAGTTACGATGCGGTATAGTAACTTGTCCGCAAAGAAGCATTTGTCGAAATATCGGATACGACGGCTTTGAATGTGTGAGTGACGCTGCTTTCGATGGGAAAGGGTCTACAACGCCACACTACCGATTTCATAGTTCTCCTGCGCATAACGAGATTACCTTCAACGAGATCAAGTTTGGCTACCGATCCAAACGCTCTGGCGACATTCTCCATATGTCGAATGGACCTTCCTTCATGAAAATAAGCGTGGAGGCGGGTATCAATGGAAATGCGCTTATTTTCTATTTCCCAAACAACGAAAGGTTACAAGTCGAAAATGCTAGTGTTTTGGATGGTGAATGGCACACGGTCGGAATAAAGTTTGCAATAACAACTGTTGAAAATCCAGTGGACTCTTTTACTTTGAACTTTGACAAAAACATTTACAATTCGTCAATGCTGCGGCCGAGTGAGGCTGCATTCACGCATTTTACGAGCGAGTTTTTTCGAAATTTGGTTACAAGTTCAAATTTGCAAATGGTTGTTGGGGGTTCCTTATCGACAGGGGAAGGGCAAAGTGATACTCAATTCTACAGGGGTTGTCTAAAGGATGTCTACATCGGCAGGTTTCGCCTTCCCTTTGTTTCTCCTCAAAAACTCATGGAGTTGAAATCAAATGAGAACGTCAATAGGTCAATACTCGAAACGACTGCTCCCGCCGCCTTCTACATCACTGACGAGTACATCCCCGACGAGCTACTGGGTTGCACATTGTGCTGGAATAAAGATTGTCAACATGGCGGACAGTGTGTGAGTCCTATTCATTCGTATGATTGTTCCTGCTCCGATGGATATACGGGAGAAACTTGTCAGGTATTGAATAAAACGCCCAGTGTAATTTGAAGTATTCAAACGGGTATGACTATAAGCCGGTAATATTTCGTCTTTCAGATCGACATTGATGAATGCTTAGAAAATAGATGTTCACATGGAGCAAGATGCGTGGATGGAATACACAACTACACTTGCGTGTGCCCACGAGGCTACGAAGGCTGGCTGTAAGACTTTCACCGATTTATGTAAAAATATTTATTTTGTTGTACATCAAAGGCTAAGATTTTTCTTTTTGTTTCAGGTGTGACATTGACATCGATGAATGCGAGGGAAATAGGGAGGAGAAATGCTCCGGAAACGGAGACTGTGTGGATGGCGTTGGTGAGTATACTTGCAACTGTAACGATGACTTCACTGGCCCCTATTGTGAAAAACGGAAAAAGGCGAACTGCGGGGATCAGCCTTGTGAGAACGATGCAACCTGTCGAGACATTGGAATAACTTCCAATGGAATTTCTTTCAAATGTACTTGTACACAAGGTAAAGCAGTTCACATCCGATTTCTTTAAAATGCTTGTAGGAAACATTGGCAGCAGGATTTTCATTAATTACTTCCATTTGTTCCATTCCAGGTTGGGAGGGGGAGTTCTGTTCTGTCCCGATCGACTATTGTAAGAACGCTACATGCGGATACGGCGAATGTGAGAACACGGGTGTGGGATACAGATGCAATTGTGATCCTGGCTACGATGGTATTCACTGTGAACACAACATTGACGATTGCGCATCGAGTCCATGTGTCAACGGCGCATGCAGAGATGGTATTAATTCATTCACCTGCGATTGCGATGGAACTGGTTTTCAAGGTACGATCAACTTTGATCCCACAACATTTAAACCGTTAAATGTATAGGTATATATAACTGCGAGCAAAAACTATGAATCATTTTAAAAACTGTTTCATTTAGGGACCACATGCGCTGATGATATAGACGAGTGTAAGGATTGGGGCAAATATCTTGTGTCTCAGCCTTGCCCAGACCATCTGGTCTGCGATAACCTTGTAGGAACCTACGTCTGCTCTTGTCCGGACAAGTCAAAGTGTGGAGAAAACTGTAATATTGATAATCCATGTTTTTTTCCCAACAATATTACATGCCAGAACAATGGAAACGTGCAAGCCTTTATGCGATCAGCCTGAGGAGCCTTCTTACACTTGTTCATGCACTCAAGGGTTTGAAGGTCAATTCTGTGAAATGTTGGTCAGTCTTGAAAGGCCAGCGTCAGGAGGAGGAATCGACATTCTTCTCATCATCATTCCCGTACTTGCTGCTATTCTCATCGCTGCAACAATCGGTATAATAATTTTAGTGCGAATGGCTCGCCGTAAGCGGGCAACTAGGGGAGTCTATTCTCCATCACAACAAGAGTACTGCAATCCCAGGGTCGAGCTGGATAATGTAATGAAACCCCCTCCAGAGGAAAGGCTCATTTAGGGAGATTTTTTATTGAAACAATTTTTACAATCATTAGGATATAATTTGTATATTCAGTCTGGCAACAGAGTAACGCTGAACTCAATGCATTTTTGTTAAAAATCATGGAAAACATTCCACCTTGTTTGTCTCAACTTAGCTTTAATTTTTATGACATCCGCAAGCAGGGAGAAATGTTGTATGTATTTGTTTAATATACATATGTGAAATCTGTATATCCTTTTTTTTTTAATTCAAGTATGTATTCTATATACGTATTAGCGGAATGGTTCTATATTTCATATTTACCACGCGAAATGACACATTCTATAGACTGGTGTAATGTACATAGTGTAGCATGTACAAAATTATTTTAGTTGATATTATGTTTTAGACAGTTATTCTAGCCTAAATTATATGTTGTCCGTGTAAGCCAAATAATGTATAGATTTCTTGGTACATTGAGTTATTTATTTTCCAATCAATTATAAAAAATACTTGTGGGATGCTGCGCTGGCTGTAGTCAAAAGTTTTTATTTGAGTGTCCAGTTTATGTGTACAATGTGTGTTTTCCACTACGGAAACCCCTGTAACTGCAGAATTAATTTACAAATAATTCACGAGATATGAAAAGTTTAAATCTTGCGAGGAAGCCGAAATCTCGAAAATATATAGCTCACCATACAAAAACATTCCAAGCCTACTTTGCATCGTTGCTTCAGCAATTCGACTGCGATTATGAAACTACCGTCGGGCATGTATGTAAATACTAAAGGGTAAAGCTCTTTACCGTTCAATTAGTCTTTTTTTTACTTTGCCATTTTACTAGTAATTGTTTTGATTTAATTCGCTCCGTTAAAATATTTATATATTATAGTGTGCCATAGGTAAAGCGAACAAAAAGTATGTAACGACAGATTCTCTTACGTACGGAGATTATGAATGTTAACAAATTACAATTTTCCCCCTTCTCCTCCTGCTGTTTGTGATGAAAACTCTGGTGAAAGATTAGAAGCGATAATAATTATGTTAGCGAGGATACTTGTTATGTTGTTTTTATAAGAGTTACGGTAACATGTATCTAACAGAACACACATATCCATAATAATACATATTTGTTCCGCATGGAACTATCGTCTTGACGAAATAAATTGTGAAGTATATAGTTTTATGGCATCTGTCGCAAGTTATTTTCTCCAGTTGTACCATAATTTTCAAGGTTCTGTCATCGAAATTCGTCGTAAAATGCTTGGAACTCATTGTGAAACTCATTTTTCCGGAAGATTGTCATCGATGATCCAGAGATCAAGCATCCACCGTTTAGTTCCAAGGAACCGTCTGCACCCTGCTGGCATATGAATCCCTTTGCAGCAGAAAAATATGCCTCTCAATGACTGAAATTTCATTGACAACCATTATGACAGGCCCTTATATGATCTGAAGCCCGCAGCTATTCCACATTCAGCATGGTATCTATAGTAAACATGTATACGCAATTTAATTCTCATTTTTATTTATTTCGTTTATTTTTCAACAAATATATATAAATGGACACGTTTCCAAAGTTTCATTAAAACAGCTCAATCAAACTTCAGTACAATTCTGACCAACTGAGACCAATAATGACATTGTTACGCCTTTGTAGTACATTCATTTTAATAATAGTCGGCATAGCCGCTGGATTGACACATGAAAGGATAATTTTCTAAAGTATCATCAAAACATGAATTGTCAGCAAAATCAACCTTTGTAATTCGATTGCGGTCTAAAATCCCTTTTATGTAATTTGAATTTGGGCCGCTAATGATGCTGTTACGAATTTGTAGTACTTTAATGTTAGGCATGCTCCAACACGAGTAAATGAGATCATAGAGTCCTCTACATTCATCAGTTCCAACAATGTGAAGAGTCTGCAGCTCTTTCCATGTAACTTGACAAGCTGCTGGCGTAATTTGAGGAGATGGACGAAGAGTTTCACAAACTTCCCTGCCATCAATCACAACCTCTTCGGCATACGGTGCAGCCTCAATTAGCTCTTCTACAGTTTTCGGGCTCACATAACCTGACATGTTAACAATCCTAATTATTTCATCAGACATAATTGTACTCTTGTAGTCAGGGTTGTCTAATAAGCTCGCTCCCTTCTCTACGTTTACTTTCACCTTCAAAGGAAGATATTGCGCGTCTGCATATTTCAAATAGCCTAATAACTTTTCGACATCTTCGTCAGTGGGATGCCCGTCGATTCTGAAGTATGCCACATTTTTACCACAGATTCGCAACCAAGTTTCAGCCAACTTTGCATCGGATTCGATGTATAGTGCCAAGGCAAACTTGCCAACTGGACATGACATGGCTCGTGGATTACTCAAGTCCCGCGCACTAGTCTTTACTAATGGAATGCCTGGAGGAGTATCAGCCTCTACTTTCCACGTAGAAATGGGTAGACGAGGTATGTGAATGTGAGTTATTCTTGGTATGATTGGTGACTGGCTTGATGATGCATTTACTCTGAATACTTCCGTCACCATGGGATGAATAAACTTGACATGAATCCATAAGTACATGAGGATTATGCTTACTGCGAGCAAACATCCTGCTACAGCAGTTCTCCAAATGTTAGCAAAAAATACATTGGTAGTTTGCACGCTTTCACTCTCATCCAAGTTAACTCCAGCTGCAAAGCAAAATATCGAGAACAATCATATTAGATACATGGATATGCAGTACACATATGGAGGAGGGCAGTTCATATAAGTATCTGGTCTGGGACAAACATGTTGACCATAGTTTCCAGAAATGGACTATTTGAAAATATTAGTAATAAAAAAATCTTTTACGCACTTGTTTTGACAAGAGGATGACTAAGCTGAGCGTATACATCTAACGCTGACCGAGATTCTAGGTGCGATTCGTCTTCGTAGTTGAACGCTAAGTTGATTGCGTAGTAGCCATGCCCTGGAATAGTTATAGAAACTCTGTGTTTGGTTGCCCATGGATAAGTAAATTTTAGTAATGGAGACGGTTCATACCTTTCTTGGATACATTCGTGTTTCTAGCGTTCGCATCCAGTGGTGTACTAGTTGAGGAATCTCCAGAAGTGGCTTCATGTTTTACCTTTTGTTGCATATCGATTAAATTTCTCGCTTCTCAAGTTACCCTTTGAATAAAAACACCAGCAAAATAAGGATTGGAACATGGTTACAAGTATCACTACAGTTAATAGACTTATTCGAACGCGAATTCATAGGAAATCGTTACCTTCATGGAACTACGAACAACTATTGCAGTCTAAAACTGTATTATTCCTAGAATAATGCCCAAAATGAAACTAAGAGCATCTATGATATGTATGGCAAATGCGCAAAATCGTGGAATCTTTTTGGAGATTTATATGCAAAACTGAATTATGCTCCAATATTCAGAGGTGTAATCTGAAGGGTGTTGTCCGACTGAGCTATGCTGAAAGTTGAAGTGCTTTGAGTGTGATCGATTAGTATGTAAAGCCGATTGAAGTTTCTGTTTACCAATTCTGGAAAATGAGCAAAGCTCAGATAACTTGAACTTATTAAAATTATATGCTTCAATTAGAGTGGTCGGTGGAATTTTATGGATGTAGGTATATTATTGTCAGGAACTGCGTTATTTGTTACATGGAACATTTCGATACCTTAAATAATCGAGTGCCATGTGGCGTGGCTACATATTTTATCATAATTATCTGCAAAGCTAAGCTTTTTTTATGATAGATGAAGGCATGAATGTTTCGGAAATACCGTATCTTTTTTGGCTGCACCTTACTCATACACATAGAGTGAGATAGACGTAAAAATGAAATTTTAATCGGAGCCATGAGAGATTAGTTCACATATCTGACCGCCAGTACTTGTCATTGTACCAAATTTACCATCAGATAAAAGAAAATATCATTGCCTACAAACTGATTTACGAGGACAGTCTCGCATGGTAGGTGCTGGCAGGGCTTGGAAATTTCCAAGAATCTAATTGAGCTATAATAAATTGGCATTGGTTCCATTCCATTAAGCCCTATTATATATGCTCTCAAAATTTGCTTGTTCTTCGATTTTGTAATAATTTCTATTTCTACTAATATTCTTCCATGATGGTTCTTCTTAGCTTTGGATTAATGAAGTACCCAAGCATGAGTTAGCGAAAGGTTGAGTACAAAAGATGGATCGTATTATTCACTATGCTCCCACCGCTTCTATTTTCTTTCCAAGCTCATGATGTAAATGCAATATGGTACGCTTCAAGAATTGTTTATATCTTACTGCACCCCGAAGATGTATTTAATATCAAAGTTAACATACCTGCATTCGTCCGTATTGTTGTAACACGATGTATTCCGATGTTTCTTCTAAAAGTTGCACATTTTCGGTTGGAAGTAAAAATGATCGTCAATCGAAGAAAGCTACAGTATTCCATTAGACACAATGGACGCACAGCCGTCCCGTCTAAGACATAAGGCAACCAACTTGTATGAATTCATGGATTGGAGATCTTGTCTTTATATAGTTTTCACTCAGCCTACATTTTTCAGATAAGCAAAATATTTGCCAATGTAATGTCGATGTCCTTTCTAAACCTATGTGCTAAGCTTGTTTGCAATATCATATATGTAGGTAAATATATTGTGCATACAATGCATTATGTTGTATGTATTATCTGAGAGCGTGATGAAAATATGAAATTTTAACCCCTTGTTTGTCAACTTAAAACTGATCAATTCCTCCTATCAACGGTCAAAATCAGTAGCGACCTCATCTGAAGCCAAATTTCCGATACCCTGAATTCACGGAATCTATTCATTTTAAAGCCCGCTTTGAATGTATTCAAATAATTACATAAATTGTTTTGTCGTTCAACTGTTACACTGTAACCTAATTGGAATCTCAGAATGAAATGCCTATATGTACCATGAGAGTTTTCTTCTCGCTATTCGACCGTTATGCACAAAGGTCTGTCGATTTCCTACATTCCCTTATTATTATTACAAAGAGAAAGAAGTAGCGCTAGGCTGTCTGTCTGTCCGTCGCCCCTTTCTGCGGTTTTGCAGTGCAAGTAAATAGAAGGGGTCTGAGATTATGTATACAGGTTGCCGGGAAGCCTTGGCAACAGACAAATGGGGGTTTTAAGTGGTTTCAGGTACCTGTAGGTGTCCGAATTCGCTTTTGAGAGAACTTTGGATAACTTGAACACGTATTGTGTGATTGACATTAAATTTTTACGTGGGTTCTTTATAGACGAATGTAACGGATAAATGCGCTTACATCTATTTCAGGTAACTACAGGTGCCTGAATTCGTTTGTTAGGGTTAACTTTAGCACGTTTAATCTAATAGACATGATATCTTGTACAGAGGTTCTTTGTACGCGGATGCAACGAATAAATTCGTTTACATCTATTTTCAGGTACGTGCAGGTGCCTGAATTCGTTTTCAGGGATAAATTGAGCACGCGTTGCCTGAAAGACATGAAATTTTGTATGGAGGTTTCCAGTAGCCTTAAGCAATGCATAAACGTGTTTACATGGATTTGCAGTTAGCTGCAGGTGCAAGTTTTCGTTGTTAGTCATACTTTTGACATAGTTTGTCTGCTTGAAAAGAACTTTTGCGTGTTTTGTTCATTCATAACTTACGCTACTTCGGTCTTCCGTTGTACAGGTTTATTCAAATGTACCAATACATTCATCGTTACTGTATGCATAAGTATATCAGAAATTGAATGGAAATAGGTTTTGCATAGTTTGCAGGATTCTGTCGGAATAAGTTTATCTGACACGTTGTCATTTTGTTTTACAAGAAATCTGAAACAGGCCAAACAAACAACCGATATCACATAGTCAATCTGTCATGACACAGATCCGATTCACCGAAAAATTTCTTGTCACTGTTCACATATTTGTTGTGGTGAAAGGTGCATTAAATTAAAGTAAATAGTCCCTCAAGTCCCTTAAGTTAAGACATTGAAATGTCTTTCCCCCTAATTAGTTTACTCATATCCCTTACAGCAAGGGTCTGTATGGGAAATACTCCTCTGCAGCTCACGAGGTTGGGCGAGAGTATGACATCTTCCCATGACGATTTACAAAAACTTATTCGCGTTCCAAGTCCCAGATTTAGGCTTCCTACAGAGGTGGCTCCTTACCATTATGACCTGGTCGTCCGTCCAATACTGACAAACTATCCTAATGAAGGTCAACAATGGACCATTCCGGCACAAGTAACAATTTACACTACATGTGTCCAACCCACACGAAACATTACCCTACAATCAACAGTTCCGGAAATTAAGGAGGCTTCAGTTAAGGTAACTGGGCAGGTTTATTCAGTCATCTTATTCATGCTATTTGTCATATTTGATCAAATTTTACGTATACCCTGTTCATTTTACAGATCACTAATATAGAGACCGGGCTAAATGTACCCATTGACGCTCACATTTATGTGCGAGAAAAGGACTTTTATATTATTTCGGTCCGCAACACCTTACAAGTTGGGCAGCGTTATTCCATTTTCATTGAGTATGTCGCAAATTTACATACCAACCGGATGGATGGAATCTATAGAAGCCACTACGATGATCCTCTTTCTGGGGAAACGAAGTAAGTTCGTTGTAAACCATTTAATTTGTACATTCTCTGGTTATTTAATGCGTAATATTTTAATATTTTAACTAGGTACTACGCTACCACACAATTTCAAGCATTTGGAGCTCGGTCCGCATTTCCGTGTTTTGATGAGTAAGTTACAATAAGTTCCTATGTAGTATGTCAAACACAAAATAGATAGTGATAGACTTTTGGCATAATTTTTGGTCCTAAGTATGTGTATTTTCTTCTTTCAGGCCTGGATTAAAGGTTTACTTTACTGCAAATGAAACAAGCATGAATTATTTGTTACAAATCTCTTCTGTATTCCAAACCCGTCTTATGACATATTCTGCTCCCTACTATATAGGCTACCTTTAATACAACAATTGGGCGAAGAACAAACTATACTGTACTTTCTAACACGCCTCTTCTCCAAACGACTCCAATGTAAATTATAATTGAATACTTATGGGAACATTGCCATTATTATTAGTCCCTTCTAAAATCCACCTCGAACGATAATTCTAGTGAGGGCCTAAATGGCTGGGTATGGGACAAATTTAAACAAACGGTGCCTATGCCAACATACCTGGTTGCGCTTATAATTTCTGACTACACCTACTCCGAAGCCAGCAAAGATTTATATTCAAAACCAACGAGGGTATGTTCCTTGTGTGAAATGTACGCTTATAAATATAAGGAGATAACCACTTAGAATGATTACGTGTTTTTTTATTTCTCTAGACCTATGGACCGAAATTCTTGATCGATCAGGGATATGGAGAGTTTGCGGCTGCGGTATGGCTTTCAATTTCTAAACTATATTTGGAAACTAATATGTAATAAACTGTATCTTAAAGCTATATTTTACTTTAAGGTGGCAGCTAAAGATTTGGCTTATTTTGAGGAGTATCTCGACATTGAATACTCTTTAGATAAAATGGACTCAGCGGCTATGTGGGATTTTGCAGCAGGAGCGTAAGCCTCAATAATATACGTAACTCATTCTTCAAATTGAATTTAAGCTTATCATATCAACTACGTGTTTTTCTCAATTTACACATGTGCGCCATTTTGCCAGAATGGAGAATTGGGGATTGAACATTTATAGGTAAATACATGTATAACGAATGATATACAGCATCTTATTACTGAAATAAGAGTAATTCAGAGCTATTTCAACTGGCAATGATTTACTTAACATTTTTACAGAGACTATCTCATCCTTTATGGGCCAAATCAAAATCACGAACGCGAAAGGCGACAAATTTCCCAAACACTTGCGCATGAGTTGGCTCATCAGTGGTATGTTTCCAACATTTCAACTGGACGTGATCGATTTTACTTTACCTTAAGACTATTTTCCCTCTCTGAAGGTTTGGAAATCTTGTTACTTGTGGTTGGTAAGTAATTTTTTCGAACGGGCTTGGTTTTACTAGAAACGTATACAAAACATTGTACATTGGGTTTTGTGTTTACATGAAAAAAAGGTGGACTGGTGCATGGCTAAACGAGGGATTCGCAAGCTATTTCCAGTACTTAGGATTGAATCATACGGACCCAGAGTTTGAAAGCCTGAAAACGAGACAAAATGATGCGATGCAGAATGCAATGCGATCTGACGTTCTTCCCGACGCGCATCCTACTTTATTACCGGACAAGGGTAACCCTTACGAAACCATGTCATATAATGCCAACTTGGTTTATTCCAAAGGATCAGCAATCATTAGAATGATGGAAGGATTCTTATCTTTCGAGACTTTACGAAAAGCTTTGCAAAATTATATGAAACGATAGTAAGCATTTTGGCATTTCTTAAGCTTAATACTATTGAGAATGTTATTGGAGGAAAAATATGTTTTAATTATTGCTCGATAATAGTGCTTTTGGTGCGGTGTACCAGGATGATCTGTTTGAATCTCTGACAGAAGAGGCATTGGCTAATAATCGACTTCCTACTGGTGTAACAGTTAAGGATATTATGGACACATGGACTCTACAAAAGGGCTACCCAGTATTGAAAGTTCGACAGCAGACAGCAGATAACACAGTCTTAATTTCACAGGTAATATTGTCAACATACATACTTTCATACGTTAAAACATATTTAACACAGATTTTTGAATAGGAGGAAGATGTTGGGTCGTTTAAAGGTGCGCCACACATAACCTCCCAAGGTCCGCTTTGGTGGGTACCTCTCACTGTGGCTACACAGGCAAATCCAAATCTAAACAGTACGCTGCCCCAGTACTGGCTGAGCACCAGGGAAACCAAAATTCCTCATAACACGTCTCAGTGGCTGGACGTAAATGTTGGTGGAATGGGATACTTCCGTGTAGAGTACGATGCGATACTAACCCAACGACTGCAAGATCAATTGGCTCGAGATTTTGAAGTCATAAGCTACGGTACAAGAAGTCAATTAATAGATGATTACTTTACGAGAGCATTCACCGGTAAGGTTATGTCTTGTGTGCCCGCATTAACTCATAAATTTCAGAAAATATTGCTACCATTTGATATAATATTATCTTTTCATTTATAGGCAATCAGCAAGTCGGTAATGCGCTTGGGTTCACAAAGCATTTTGCGGATGAACTTGAGTACGTGGTCTGGGCACCTTTTTTCTTTCACATGGCGAAACCCTATAGGTTGTTCTCTGGATCGGATGCGTTTGACTCTATGAAGGTTCATAAAATAAACTTCTTAAAAAGGCGAGTAGGCGCCAGCAGCTTGAATGATTACTGAAAATGCATTTGCTTCTGTACAGGCATACATTCTGCCAAAAATAAGCAGTGTTCTGGGAAAGCTCAAGAAAACCAGGGATGTTAACGTGGGAATCAACAATTTATTACAAGCACAGTTAGTAGACTGGGCATGTGGGATGGAAGATTTGAATTGTGTAAATCTAAGCTTGTCCTTATTTGAAGAGTGGAAGGCAGATCCAAGTAGGAACCCGTGAGTACCAAAAAAAAAAGAATTCTTTTTCTGGTCACTTACTTTAAATACACATTACAGGGCGTAGAGGTAGTCGTCATAAATCTCTTCGTAATTGTTTTCTAGAATTGATCCTATTTTGAGACCTGTCATATACTGCTCCGCAATTGCCCATAGCAGAAGTAACTTTGACTTTGCGTTGAGAATGTTTTCTACAGCTAGCGGAACCGATAAAACTCAGCTTTTAGCGGCCTTAGGTTGTTCTAAAGGATAATGGAGCCGTTGAATTGTAAATACTGATGCTACTTGCATTTTGCATAACATTATTAAGTCCAGTCCAAGTCAATACCAGCAATCTAACCCAGCAAATTATTGTTTCAATAGGTTGCTCGCTGCGGCTGATGGCTCAAACACAACCATTCCAAAACAAAATACCCTTGGAGCGCTCCAGAGTCTCGCTGCAAACCACTTACATCGACAGAGGCTTTCTTCGTTTCTTGAACAAAACATAGGAAACGTAGTTGGCTATCATGGAGATGCAACAATAATTGCAAATACAATACGAAGCTTGAGTTCTTACTTTTCATCAGCGCAAGAGCTTTCATTTGTAATTCAAGTCATTGATCGTTTGGGAAAAAGCTGTGGAAAATGTTAATAAATTACCGTTTTTTCCTTTACTCTAGGTCAACGCACTAGCCGCTCAAAATTCCGATGTTTTAGGAGCCCCAGGGGTGGCAGAAGTAATCGAGGCGGCAATTACCAGTATAGAAGCAAACGTTTTATGGATGGCCAGATTCAAAGAACAATTCCACAATTGGTTCAACGCTAACAGTCACGTACATATTGCTGTATAATCACGGGGCAAAGAAATATTCTTATATGTATCTAAACCAATACAAATATGAATTTTAATGCTCTACGTATGAATAGTTTCATTACAATTTTTGACACCTGTTGTTTGCAATAAAAATTAGAACATTCTAGTGACCCCACCTGGTCCTAAGTCTAACGATGTACATACCTAGTTAAATTCCATAATAGTTCTTATGTTTATTCATGATATATACGAACGCATATTTATGATTCATGATATCTCTTGAATGGCTACTCGATGAGTCGGTAACTGCATTGCACTGCAGACTGCACTAATCTTGAGCCACTTATTCCATAAAAGGGCGAAAAAAAGCATTAGAAAAATCTGAGAAATTATTACCATTTTACCTTCGTAAAATTAATTATACGTAAACATTCTTCGTGACACATTAGTCATTTAGAAGAACATTAGGGGAGAGATTTACATGGAAGTGTACATGTGCAGACTGAGTCATTGACAGGGTCGATACCCGAGATCGGTAATTGGTAATTTGAACTTGACATCCCATTTAATATTCAGGTATGAAGCCCTAATTGCGTAACAAAGTGCGTCATAACGTCATTTGCATGGTTATTTTTACATTCAGACGTTTCGAAACACAATTACAGACAGCGTTTAGGACAATAATAACTTGAAGAAGATCGAGCTGTTGACAAAGTGATGGGGATGTAGAAAATATATGGTGCTATTGCTCCGACCTAATCGACCACCCATCAACTTTGCTCACCTAAACCCTCGCATGCGGTTAATGTTTTCATCAGGCAATACACAATAGGTATGTTATGTGGAAGATGCAGAAAGAACATAAAAATTCCAAGTACTCAATGTGTTCAAGTCCAATAGTCATCAAGTGACTTCCGCATTTTCTTATGAAAGGGAAATTATCATACAGAACATTTAATGTTGTTTGCCTAACAAACAACCCTATTCGTAGGAAAGTGCTGATACTATTTTTTATCAAGGTGTATAGTTGACAGACCTGGGGTTAGCTTAGATTGTCAAAACACTGTACAGTTCCCAAATAATACAAATTGTAGCGATATTGTGAACACAATAACAAAACCTAAGATGTAAGAAACCAATTTGCTTGACAGGTGATAAAGTGAAAGGATTTATGAGCAATAGTAAAAGTGAAAATCAATTCCATGGAGGTTTACGAGAAGTGTTTGCTCCAAAAAGGCAATTCCCTGTATAAAGTTCTTGTGATTACTCACTCCACAGGTATCAATTACAAATACCTAGCGAAACGATTTTCCGTCCATGAGATGGAATTCATATGTTTTCCAAGTTGAAATCAGCAAGAGACTCTCTCGGTAATTTAATGCTATCGAAAGCGTAAGTTGTTGGCCTGAAGTTCTGTCAAAGGACCATCTTATATCACTTTTTTTGCTCATTATGCATTTGAAAAAGAATCGTACTTTGTTCTGAAGAGCTATTTTTAACACTAATTCTACGCTTCAAGGATTATTGAGATGATGAGCATTCACACAGTGTTTTTTGAATTCCTGTATCCATGATGATGACAAATGAGATAAATGGTACATTTATGGGAGACTTTTCCGTAATATGTAATTATGAATTATGTTGCAGTTTGATTTTTAAAGAAATGACACATGATTTTTCTGCCGTAATTTCCTATCTCACAGCTTTATGCTCTTTAGTCGTTCACCGACCGCAGAATAGAAACCGAGGGTTTTTATTCTTCTTTCCTGGCGGAGAAAGATAATGAGAAAGGAATGTAGGTACTCTAACAACTTTAGGCATGATAATAACAATGATAAATCTTTCAACAGTAGTAGTCTTTACGCAACTCTCTCACAGATTGCAAGTTTATGGA
>VICI01001702.1:0-20519 GCA_019593645.1 Akabosia matsudoensis
AATAATCTTTTCGACATCAGCTAACAACGATCTTGTCTCTGGTGTTCGATGTTCACTCAGGGACTTTTCATAAAACACTTTGGCGTTCTTGTAGTCACCCATTTTCTTGTACGAATTGCCCGCGCGAAGAAACGCCTTCGATATCAGTTTGAAGTCGGCTCTGTTCTCACGTCCAAGTTCAATGGCGTCCAGACACTCTTTCACACAATCTTCGTATTTCTTCATTTCAAAGTACACGGCGGCAGTGTTCAGTCGATAAGTCATGTCGGTGGGATCCAACTCCAGGGCTTTCTTATAGTGAACAACGGCTTCATCAAAGTTTTTAGATTTGTAAGCAGTATTTCCAAGTTCTTTCTCTTTCAAGGCCTAAAAATACAAACAAGCAGAATATTAAAATATATTTACGGACATGACCTAGCTCCGTCTTCTACTCATTTTCAATCAGCTGAAAACTATCGTCACAATTATGTTCGGAAACTCTAGTCTAAAAAACATCATCTTTCGACAAAAACTCTGGTATGGAAATTGTTGTAATACTTACAGCTTTCTTTTCTTCAGGAAGTTCAGGTTCAGGATCTTTCTTTGGTGGAGGTGGTGGAGGGCTGGCTCTCCTTTGTGGTGCATCCTCAGTTTCCATTTCTTCAGGTCCATCAGCAATTTCCATTCCAAGGAGAACACTGAGCGTTGTCATAACACGTGGATCGCTTATCTTGGTTCTGAAACGAACAGTTTATTAAACACACTATTAGACAACTAAAATATTTTCATAAATTTCAAGTTATAAGCCAATAGAAACATTCAGCAAAAAAGTATCGTCATAGAAATGTTCGGAAACTCTAGTCTAGAAACATCATTTTACACAGTTGAAAGCTGTAAAGAATCGCCGAGAACTCACCCTAAGCTGCTTGGATTTGTTTGCAGTTCCCGAACCAATGTTAAATAATCCGGATCGTCCATCCACTTTGAAGTTCTTGGATCTGTTTTAAGCTTAAGGAACATGGAAGGATCTGCAAACGGGTTGCCAATGTTGGGACCTGATCTGGGACCCTGACGGGAATGAGCTTCTTTCGCTTCCGCTAGTCCTTGAGCCAACTGGGCATTTGTTGGATCGCACTGGATGCCTTTCTCGTAACAGGCAATTGCTTCTTCTAATTTGTTCAGGTAAACCAGCGCCGCGCCCTTCCTGGAGTAACCCTTCCCCCAGTCGGGCTTGAGCTCAACTGTCTTTTCCCCATCCTTCAAGGCGTCCATATAATTGCCCGCTTTGGCGTGCGCTGCTGACCGGTTGCTATACAAAACATGGTTGTTCGGGTCAATCTCAATTGCTGCTGAGTAGTTCTTTATCGCGTCCCAGAACTTTCCTTCATTTAACGCCTGGTTTCCTTTCTCCTTCAACGCATTCACCTAACCAAGTCAAACAAATAAACAATCATTAAAGTCCTGCAAAACCACGCCTTCTCCTCCTTCAATTTTACACTATTTAAATCAATCAGGTTTAAGTTCTCGTCACAATTTCGTTCGGAAACTCTAGTCTAAACAACATCATTTTAACCATACATTAACTTTGTTGATTCATAGTACAAGATTAGTTGTAACTCACCTGATCCGCCATTTTTAATTATCTTTCCGAACCGTCTTTCGAGCTTTTCAAAACACACTGACAAAAACACTAGATAATTTTGCGTCAGAGTCCGCGTACTCTTGGTAAACGTTCAATTCACTTGACGACAATGACGATTTATTATTCCGGGTAATTAAAGCAAAGCACAGTTTAATTAAGAGAAAAATAAGTTATTCACAGCGTCAACAAGAATCCTTCGGTGTTTCTTGACTCAACAACTCTTCTATTGTGAAGTCTCGTCCGCATCGCACAAGCATGTTTGCTTCTCCGTCTCTCTTACAAAGCTGAACAACATGAGAAAAACATCTCATCATCCTCAATTCTCTGTTTCTGGAGACTTCCACACGATTCGCTGAGAGTTCGAGTAAAGGAAATCACTCCACCTATCAGAATCCTTTACATAGCCCATCTTGAAAAAAACAAACTTTTATTGCTGAGCTCTTAAGTGGCGTAATTTTTGAATCGATATTTTGCGGGAAATCGAAGTCTAATGGTGAAGATTGAAAAAAATTTACTACCATTTTTGTTTACTAGCAAATCCAAGACATGGCATGAGCAAAACTCAAATGAAATTTTTGAAGATTGAGGATGAATATCTGATTCATTTGTCAATTGATATGATTGATTGATTAGTCATGAATAGAAAATTTTGACAGATTCAACCTAAATTCTCATAGTACAAATAAGGCAAACATACTAAATATTTATCTTCTTATCTAGCGCTGAAAAATCAAATCAAATATGTAAAAATAATCATAATCCATGTTTCCTTTTTCTCTACTCCTTCACCTTCTTCTATTAGCATGATTGACAGTGATTTTACTAAATTATTTAATTAAAATCAACATTTTTAATATCCGTTCTGATTCCGTCGCGTTTTAAAAAAATCATCTACAGACGGAGCGGAAGAAGATAACTATTTTTATAAACTTCCTATTCCTTCATAATTATTTCCTATGCTTGTGACAAAACTTGAGATTCATCCAATCCAATTTCCAAACAAACTGTCAGACATTGTCATATTAGATCATAAGATTGCGGTTCCAACTTCCAACTGACAAAATTCTTACTTTTTGTCATACTTTTTTGTAAAAATTTCTCTCCCAGAGTGAGAGAGAGAAGAAGCGAGGAGATGCTTCAGTATTAGTAAAACGTCTTGTTTCACGGACGACAACAAAGTTTTTTTTTTCAGGCTAGACAAGAGAAAAAAAAACACGGACGGTCCAATAAAGCATTGGCTTGTCTCTCAATTGGCGAAGCAGTTCTGTTTTTGTTGAGCCACAGCGCGATCTTACTCACTCAAAGTGCTTACTTGTGTTTTTTTTCTTGAGTGAATACGCGGCTCTTCTCATCGTCACTCTCCAGTCCAGTCTTTACTTTTTGAAACTCCAGTGACCTACCGTCTCCAGGTAAATGTGACCAGTGGAGGAGACCAGCAGTTGGAACGGGTACACTCTGGAAGGCCACTTGTCCAGCCCGGATAAACGGGTAAGGTGAATATGACGTTGTTTACGTGAACGGTGATTCATGCACTAGGCACACAGCCCGTATTCATTCAAATAGGCACCTAAAAAAAAGAGCCGCTCTCAAGACTCCTCAAGCTACTCTTAACTTGTCAAGTTTAATTTAATTTAATAACAAAAGGGGATTTCTTTTGGTAAACAAAAACAAATGACGAAAGTTTGTTAACGTTAGATTACTCAGAACAATCATGTTAATGTTTTTATGATTTTGGGGAAGGAGTATGATGGAATTTTGCATAGACCGTTGGTAGTTGGCAAACTATTATAACGGGTTTGAGGCTTTAATTGAATTAAAGCAACAATTAAACTTGGTATTGTCATTGTTCTTGTAGATAGTTAAAGTAAAAAAGACTAATTAACTTTAGGAGAAAATAATGAGACAGATAAATGTTGACATTTTTGTTTAGTTTAGCGGCAAGTTTGTTTCTTTCGGTACATGAGAAATGCAATGAGGATTGTTAATTTTCAATGTTTTCTGATGTTTACAGGAGAAAATTGTGTTCAAATTGGAGCTAAACATTTTGACATTTGAAGGAAATCAATGAGATATATCTGAAAAAGTTAATGGTCCAGTGTCGAAAAGAGTAAATCGTGATTAACTAATTGAAGTGAAGTGAGCAACCGTCACCATGGCGACTTTAGCCGAGCAGGCTGCTAAGCTGTTGGATTTTACCCAACGAATGGACATTCAGTTACTGGACAATGTGGTCTTGTGCATGTACAGTGGAATTGGAGAGCAGGTGAGTCGTCACTTATCATATAAAACTTGTGAACTGAAAATTATGTACTAATTAACCTCTTTTTGTCACCAGCAAAAAGTGGCTCAGGATGTGTTGACGAGGCTAAAGGAACATCCTGAAGCGTGGACCCGAGTTGACACCATCTTGGAATTCTCCACGAACCAGCAAACCAAGTATTACGCCCTTCAGATCCTCGAGCAAGTCATTAAAACAAGGTGGAAAGCTCTTCCCAGGGTTCAATGTGAAGGAATCAAAAAGTACATCGTAGGTCTTATCATTAAAACGTCCTCAGACCCGACAAGTCTTGAACATGAGAAAGTTTATGTGAACAAGTTAAACATGATTTTGGTCCAGGTACTTAAATTACTAATTATTGGAACATGTAAAATTTCATTAATCTTGATCAATTAATTAACGAAAAAATCTATTTATCCTTACTAGATTCTAAAGCGAGAGTGGCCCAAAAACTGGGAATCCTTCATTCCGGACATCGTTGGGGCGAGCAAAACAAACGAGAGCTTGTGTCAAAACAACATGGCCATTTTGAAGTTGCTCAGCGAGGAAGTCTTCGACTTTTCTTCTGGCCAGATGACCCAAACAAAGGCGAAACACTTAAAAGACACGATGTGCCAAGAGTTCTCACAGATTTTCCAGCTCTGCCAGTTCGTCATGGACAACTCGAACAATCCCAACCTCGTGATGGCAACGCTGGAAACCCTCCTCCGGTTTTTGAGCTGGATCCCAATCGGCTACATCTTTGAGACTGAGCTCATCCCCACGCTGACAATGAAGTTTCTCAACGTGCCTGTGTTTCGGAACGTGACCCTCAAGTGTCTCACCGAAATCTCAACCGTCACTGTGCCTCACTACGAGCAGCGATTTATCCAGCTTTTCCAGCAAACGATGACTCAGCTGGAGCAAATGATTCCTCTCTCGCTGAACATTAGGGATGCGTACGCTTCCGGCACTGACAAGGAGCAGCAGTTTATTCAAAATCTTGCCATGTTTTTCTGTACATATCTTAAAGAACACGGCCAATTGGTTGAGAAACAAGCTAGCAGTGAAATCCTCAAGGCTCTGCAGTACCTTGTGCTTATCTCGGAAGTGGATGAAGTTGAAATTTTCAAAATCTGTTTGGAGTACTGGAACTCTCTCGCAGCTGACTTGTACAGGGAAGCCCCCTTCATGAGTGTCGCACCAATGTTCCTCGGCTCGCCTCGCAATGTGAACACCCCCGGTGGACCTCGACGTGCATTTTACGCCCCCGTTCTATCTCGGGTTAGATATATAATGATCAGCAGAATGGCCAAGCCCGAGGAAGTGCTCGTTGTTGAAAACGAAAATGGAGAAATCGTCCGGGAATTTATGAAGGACACGGATTCAATCAATTTGTACAAAAATATGAGGGAAACGTTGGTCTACCTGACGCATCTTGACTGTGCCGACACGGAGAGGATGATGACGAAGAAGCTCCAGAATCAAGTTAACGGAACGGAGTGGTCGTGGAAGAATCTGAATACTTTGTGCTGGGCGATTGGAAGTATCTCTGGAGCCATGCATGAGGAAGACGAGAAACGGTTTATCGTTACAGTCATTAAGGATCTGTTGGGACTTTGCGAACAGAAGAAGGGAAAAGATAACAAGGCAATTATCGCTAGTAACATTATGTATGTGGTTGGACAGTACCCGAGATTTTTACGGGCTCATTGGAAGTTTCTTAAGACAGTAGTTAACAAGCTTTTTGAGTTTATGCACGGTAAGTTGGAAATATCAGCTTTGATACAGGAAAATTAAAATTCATTCGTTAACTTAAAATTATGTTTTCTTACAGAAACGCACGAGGGTGTTCAAGATATGGCCTGTGATACTTTCATCAAAATAGCGCAAAAGTGTCGGCGGCACTTTGTCACTGTTCAGATGGGAGAGGCGGTGCCTTTCATTGAGGAGATTTTGAGTACCACCTCGACAATCATCTGTGACCTTCAGCCTCAACAAGTTCACACGTTTTACGAAGCCGTTGGCTACATGATCTCAGCTCAGTCGGACCAGGTTGTTCAGGAACACTTAATTGAAAAATATATGTGCTTGCCGAACCAAGTTTGGGATGATATTATCGCACAGGCAAGCATGAACGTTGCCATTTTAAAGGACCTCGACGCAATTAAGCAGCTCGCTTCAATTCTCAAGACAAATGTTCGGGCTTGTAAGGCCCTTGGACATCCCTACGTATCACAGGTGCTTACAAAACGTGAATAATTAGCTGGTTAATTAAATGAAAGAAAACAAAATTAACTCAATGCCTGAACAATGTTTTGTTTCCAGCTCGGTCGCATATACTTGGACATGTTGAACGTGTACAAAGTAATGAGTGAAAGTATAACGCAAGCTATCGAAGTCTCAGGAGAAAGTGTCACAAAGCAGCCAATCATCAAAGGAATGCGAGTAGTAAAGAAGGAAACGTTAAAGTTAATTGCTGGTTGGGTAAATCGCTCAACCCAAACCCAAATGGTACTTGACAACTTCATTCCTCCACTGCTCGAAGCGATCCTGCTTGATTACCAAATGACCGTGGTGCCGTCCGCCCGAGAACCGGAAGTGCTCGCAGCCATGGCAACCATAGTGAACAAGCTGGAAGGCGCAGTTACCCACCAAGTTCCCAAGATTTTTGACGCCTTGTTTGAGTGCACGCTCAACATGATCAACAAAGATTTCGAAGAGTTTCCCGAGCACAGGACCAACTTTTTCCAGCTTCTCCAGGCAGTCAACACTCACTGCTTCCCTGCATTCCTCCAGATTCCCCCGCCACAGTTCAAACTAGTTTTAGACTCAATTATTTGGGCGTTCAAGCACACGATGAGGAATGTGGCGGACACGGGCCTTCACATTTTGTACCAGCTTTTGCAAAATATTAGCTCTAATGAAGTCTGCGCTCAAAGCTTCTACCAGACTTACTTCACCGACATTGTCCAGCATATTTTCTCAGTGGTCACGGACACAAGCCACACGGCTGGACTGGGAATGCACAGTACAATTCTTGCTTACTTGTTTACAATCGTGGAGGTGGGGAAAATTACAGTGCCTCTGAATCAGGCAGCGCCTCCAACTCCATTTGACCCTTCAATGAATGTACTTTTCGTTCAGGTAAAATTTATAAGCATTTTTCAGGTGAACATTTGATAAAGCCCAGTGTTGAAACATTGTAATTGTGCCTGTCTGTAGGAATTCGTCGCTAACCTTTTGAAGACTGCATTTAATCACTTAAATGATAATCAAATTAAGATCACAGTCCAGGGAATGTTCACTCTGAATCAAGATGTGAGTGCTTTCAAGGAGCACATCAGAGACTTTTTGGTCCAAATTAGGGTGAGTTTTTACATCAAAATCTACCCAAAAGCGGAAAAGCTTGACATATCAATTATATTTTACCATTTCCTTTTTGCAGGAATTCACCGGTGAAGACGACTCAGACTTGTACCTTGACGAGAGAGAAAATGCCCTTAAAGCTGCAGAGAGCGAAAAGCGACGAATCCAAATGTCCGTTCCCGGAATACTCAACCCCCACGAGATTCCTGAAGAAATGCAAGACTAAACCAAAACTTTCCCGTTTGGAGAAAGAAGGAAAACAAATACCAACGATGTTTTAGAAGAAAAAAAAACTTATTTCTCAAGTTAACTTCTTTTTCTAGTTCTATCTGTAAATAGGGAAAAGTATACAAAATGTTCAAAAGGATATCTAATCTAGTTAACTTGTTTTTTCTTTTCTTTTTTTGACATATTTAGTGCTTAAAAATATTACATTTGATTCTCAACGAAAACCTGTGCAAACCATTGAACTCTACGGCTGAATTTGTGAGTTGAAATGTTAATGACAAAACTACTAACAAACATGCTTAAAGAACTTTGTTTTCTTTTTGGTGAAAATTGTAAAAATCTACTTCTTCTATGCTGTATTAACTTTAGTAGGATAAATGAAGAAAAGATAACATTCTTGTATTCATGTATTAAACTAGAATTTACAGATAATCGTGAAAAATAATGCAATTTTTTCTGTAATCCTCGTATAAACTAACAAAATTACAATTTTCGTAAAATCTTCAGCAGCTCTTGTCGATTTGTATCCAATTTAAGTGTCCATTTACTCACAACTTAAAAATAATTGGACGTTTCCACGAAAAGTAGTTAAAAGTTTATCAGTTTTTGATTTATAACTTGTATTTGTAAAGAGGCACTTTTTGTCCTTGTGTCAGACGAGAGGTCCGGCGAATGTTAAGTTTGGTTTAGGATAGGAAATAATTTAGTCCTAAAAGTAAAAAATCCAAAAACAAAAAGTGTAAAGTTTGAACCTGAATTTCAAATGAGGTAGATTTTTGTCACCGTCAAGTTAGGTAAGTGAAAAAAAATGAATGAATTACTACAACAAGTATAAAATATAATGCTAAGTTTGAATGCATTTTAGTAAATGTAGTATTTGAAAAAAATAAAGAAATTTTTATGCACAGCACGTGATAAATAAATTAAAATTGTAATAAAAAAAACTGAAAATATAATCATTTGAAGTTATCCACAATTTTATTTTTTTTATCCAGATTTCGTCTTCCAGCAAAATTCGAGCAGTTGTATGGAAATAAAAATACTTGTGCTGAAGGGTTTACAAGAAACTAAAAAAGCCGGGGAAATGAAATTTTTGTGCTGGAGGGTGGCTCAGAGTCGTTAGCATTACGTGTTTGTATTTGGTCGGCTTGCGAAGCACACACACACGCGAGATAGATTACCTTGAGCATTCGCTGTTCTTCTTTTTTTCCTAAAAAAAATTTATTCCAAGGAAGGTAAACAAAAAGAAGTTTTGATATTGTGTTAAACTTAAACTACCTTAATTGCCATTAGTTTAATGAGACTTGGAACTTGTTGGAACGAACCATTTAAAAGTTTCAAATAAAGATAAAAGACGTGTTGTCGTTTGCGTTGAAAAAGTGATAACTTTAATTGTCGGCGATTCAGAACAAATTGATGACAGACTCAGTAACTACGGATCAGTAAGGTATTTAACGTTTTATACAAGAAAGCGGAAGAGTTACTTGGGACAAATGTTTAAAGTTGGGTGGAGTTAGTTTTGTGGGGGTCGTTTGAGAGAATGAGTGGTATTGGGAGGGGACGAGGAGAAATTGTAAAGAGGAATAATAGTTTGAGGGTGATTTTAATTGTTTCTCTGTTTACGGCAACTGACGTGGCGTTGGTTTACTTTGGGTGGAAATATTATCAGCGGAGGAAGCGAGTGGTTTAAACTCGGGGTGGGACTAAGGATTGGTTAATCACAGAAAAAGGATCCGCGGGTTAGATTTTGATTGGGTTGTTTTGCTTGTTAGATTTTCAGCTGGGAAAGAAAAGAGGAAATGAATGTGAGAGACGATTTATCTTTGAATTGGTTTAATCAAGATTATATGAACTTACGTGGTTTTTGATGTTGTGCTCACAGTGTAAGAATGAGTGGTAATCAGCCTTATCGAGAACGTGAGAGAGGAGGAGGAGGGGACCGAGGAGAACCAATGTATAACAGAAGCAGAGGGGCGGGTGGGTTCCGTGGAGGACGAGGGGGAGGACCTGGTGGTAAACCGAGACGATATTGGGACAACGACGAGTATTATAATGAAGAAAGGGTATTTTGAACTGAATTATGCAGATGGATTTCTAATATTTTATTAAATCCTCGGTTCTAAAATAATATTTTACTCCTCTCAGGGTCACGGAAGGAGGCGTCGGCGAAGTTATAGCCGTAGCAGAAGTCGCAGTTACAGTCGAAGTCCAAGCCGGTCACCACAACGTCGTGGGCGATCCAGATCCCCTCCTCCCCGTGGAGCAGATCCATCTCACAGAGGACCCCAAGAGCCTGCTCGGATTGCAGCTGAACCTGAACCCTATGTTCCCCGAGATCCATCAAGCTCATGGTCTGAAAGTAGAATGCAAATTCCTCAAGAGTACGCGCCCCAAAGTAATGGTCAAGCTCCTCGAGCCGCCAGTCAGATGAACATGTACACCACTGCGGAAGCCACTGCTTATCCTCAGCATTATCAAGACAACCAGCATGGTATGGCTTCCATGGGGAATCCAACAGCTATCCCGTATGGATACGGGTTCACTCAGTATCCCCCTCCTCACGCTCCAACTCAAATGTATCCCCCTCACAGCGGAATCGTTCAACCTGTCGCACCTGTGGCTCCTCCACCTCCATCTTTGGCGGAAACCAAACCGGTAAAAGATGACGGGAACATCGAGGGATCAAAAAAGAAGAAAGACAAACGGAAGAAAAAGAAGCGGAAGAACAGCAGCTCATCGTCGTCCTCTTCTAGTGAGGAGTCGAGCGGATCCAGACGTCGCCGCAAGTCTAAGAAGGACGGTTCCTCTGATTCTTCCTCAGAAGAAGGTTAGTAACTCCGAATTCTCGTTCTCTCTCAATTGAAAAAGTAACTGCTATTGACATAATGATGTTTTATTACTAGATAAAAAAGAGAAGTCTGGGCTAACCTCTGCTCAAAAGGAAGCCTTGTGTAAGCAGCGGGAAAGCTATCAAACCAAGCTGGAAATTCTAGAGCGAGAAATTTCAAAGTTGAAGGGCAAAGAAGAGGACCTTGTGCGAAGCCGTGCCGACCGTCAACTGATCGACGAGAACCTTGCATTACAGGCCGAGTTGAAAGGGCGGTGTAAAGCTGTGGTGATAGTATTAGAAAAGATCGATGACGTTTTACAAGTGAACAAGAGTAAATCGTCAAAGGTAGCTCCTCAGGAGAAGTCCAAACCGGAACCTGCACAAGAGCTTTATGTTAAGCAACCTTTGAAAGGAACAATGGCCGTGTCTGATTCTATCCAGCCTGCTGACGTAAGTAGAGTAGTATTTATTGGCACTTGCACCTTACTTTTAATAGCGTTCCACCCTAAAATATAAATTATAAACATTCATCAGGTATTGCTCATATTAATTATGATTCTGCTTTGAATACTTGTCACAAAATCTAATGACGATGCGTTCATTTTGATTCAGCAGGCTCATAGGAATGGATCTTTCGACTACTTTGACAATGGCCAGCATTGGTGTCGATTGTGTAACGTGTTTCCAGAAACAGCTGGAGCTTCTTTTGAAGCATTTTCATAGCAAGGAACATCATGATCAGATTCAGGTATGGACTTGTACTTTGTAAATACATTTTTATGTAAAATATCAACTGATTTGACTGGAACGTGGGAGGAATATGTGAAGGAAGAGATGTTCTTGAACATTTGTAAAAGTTTCATTTTTTCGGTTTGATTTCACAGCAACTTGGAATCGATGAGAAGCCGTGGCACAAGCGGAACTCTGTGACTGAGTCAAAGTCTGTCTCAGGAGCACGGAAAGCTCCGTTTAGAGGTAATAGGAAACGATCCTAGGTTCCAAGGGTATTATGTAACGCTTCATTGTGATATTACAGATGATTTTATAATGAATTATTGTCATCATGCACCTCAACTACTTCCTATGTGTAGACAGTACTCTTGTACCTAGTTTGTTCGGGAAACGATGCGTACGTCTTGTGAACGATGTAAAAGAGATCCCACCACCCAAAAAAATCATTCATAATAGGGCCTGCAAAACTTGACCCTAATTCAGTTTCTTTTCGTTGTAGGGATGCAGTTTTTCTCGCCCGTGGAGGGATGGTACTGCCGGCTCTGCAACAGCTGGATGGGGGATCCCCACTGTGCGATGGAACATCTTAAGAGTGACGACCACAACAGCAATTACATGGTCAGCAATCTTTGCCATAAAAAATAAACAGTTTTTCCTCTTTCATTTTCAAATATTCTATTAGTGTACAGATTAGAGGAAATAACAATTTCAAGTTCTTATTCCATCTACTGTGTACAGTCTCAAACAATTTCAAGATTAAAATGAATAATTTTTGTCAGCATTTGAATTGTAAATCACAAGAAATATCGTGTAAAAAGGTAAAATATTTTGCAATCCATTGTCAGAACTTTTTGGAGGAGCAGCCTGGTTGGGAGCAAAAATGGATTACAGATCGGGAAAAGGCCCTCGCCGCGTCTGGAAAGAAGGATCCTGGATTTGCAGGTAAAAAGTCGAGGTTTGACGAGCCCCGATTCGGAATTGAAGTTCCCGAAAGGATACCATCCTTGCCGCAGTCTGAAGACATGGAAAGTGGAAAGAGTATTCGGGTGCAAATGAGGAATGTGATGAAAAATGAGGAACGGAGTGGTGTGCCTCCTCAAGTAAATGCTGGTGCCGCGAGTGATCCTCATAAAGATGCCTCCTCAATGGACGAGTGGATGAACAAACCCAAAGTGACTGTTGATATTATCGATACGCAAAAGTTTGCAGCGATTGTTCGTCAAAAGCATGGGTCGAAGGATAAAGATCCGCGGGATGACAAGAGTGATGTGCCTGATGTCAAAATGGTCCCTCCTCCTGCTCCAGTTCCCCCACCGAAGGAAAAAGAGTACAAGAAGGAGAGGGAGGATCGAAGGCGACCAGACAAAGTGGAAATGCAGATCTCAAGTCGGGATCGGGAGAGAGACAGGCACAGGGATACAAGGGATAGAGACGCTAGAAGCTCAAGACGAAGGTAAGAGGTATTTCTGAAATAAAAGTAGAATACGGTCGAGAAAAATATCGTGTTGAACTAATAGATCGGGAGAGAGACAGGCACAGGGATACAAGGGATAGAGACGCTAGAAGCTCAAGACGAAGGTAAGAGGTATTTCTGAAATAAAAGTAGAATACGGTCGAGAAAAATATCGTGTTGAAATAATATTACCATAAATATGAATGAATTATTACCGAAAAAGAAAATTATTTTACGTTTTAAAAATTAATTTTTCAGGTCTCGAAGCCGATCTCGCTCACGGGATCGAAGATACAACCGTCGCCGTTCACGATCTCGGTCTAGATCTAGGGACAGATCAGACAGAGATCGCCGAGACCGGGACCGGGATCGACCCGAAATCAAAGAAGCTGTCAAGAAACTCCCAATGATTGGTAAAATGCCTTTATACAAACGCCCTGCGTTGAACAGTCGAGAGAAACAAGACGCTGACAAGGGTAAATCAGCTGAAGTCTCACCGAAGCCGCCAGCCTCAGACACGGACAAAACGGATGAAATTTCCAAAAATGAAACTGTGAAAGCAGCTGAGTATAATGAAACTCCGATGGATGTATCTGCTACGTATGGCGCTTACGATCCGCATGCCGCATACGATCAAAGTATGGCGCACTACGGAGTTGCTACATCGTACAGCCAAATAACTACAGACATGTATATTCAACACGATGTTCCTAAAAGTTATACAGCAGCCGTGACTGACGATGTTCCAGGGGAAGAGCCCAAGGAATCTAAGGAAGATGGACCTGCTGCGTTGCCGGATGACTTCCAACAAGCTCTTGATATCATTTACGCTCCGCCTGGAGCCCCTCAACCTGTACCACCACCAGCAGCCAATGGTATGGAGGAAGCGATGGGCGTCGATCCTTCTGAATATGGTAACTACGCCCTTTATAAAACTAGACTATTATTGTTGAAGTGATTTTCTCTAATTTCTCGTTTGAATCGTAAACAGATTACGCCAATGGGTATGGATACATGGGCTATCAGCCGTATCAACAGTCATTCGACGGTTACGCCCCAGTGGGATACGACGATCTTGACGATGGCCCACCTGGAGTGGGTGATAGCAAACCTGCCGCTGCCTCTGACGCGGACAAATCCGCTGAAGAGGAACCTGCACCACCAGGAGACGACATGGAAGATTTACGAATGCTTGGTATTGACGTTGAAGATACTGCTGTAGTTGTTAAGAATTAAGTTAAGTATTGTACCTCAACTAATTTTTCGATATCTCTTAAAAAATCTTATGAGCGTGTGTCTTTATCAAAAAGCTTATCTTTTTCATGATTTTTTCGTCCTGAACCTTGCGTGAAGGGATCTTTGATTAGTTAATTGTTCAGGTTACTTACTATATGTTATGGTTTGGTTGGGAATGTGATTGTTTTACGAGTTTCGAGTGGAACTTTCGATATTTTTTAAGATTTCACTTTATTGATTCTATATAAACCAGTTTATATTTAGTTTTAGTTCTTGTTTACTCTGTACGTTAGTGAAGAAAACAAAATTAAGGTGTACGAATGTGTGCACTTTTTATTTGATTGCGATGAGTAATTAAACAACAACAAAACACATAAAAATTTCGTCAAATATCGTAATAAAACTCCAAATGATTACTATAGCGTAGAAACCAGGTTGTAAGTGACTAAAAACAAGATATACAGCACGCTGAAAAATGGGATACATCTTATGATATCTTAAATGAATCCTGCTCAATTGGCTTCCCAATCCACGGTCCCAAATTTGACTCTTGAAAGAAATCCACAAAAGCTTTTTTCGCTTTCTAAAAATTAGTCACAGAAAGAGTACTCTGTTAAAATCCTGCCCATGTACAGTTTTACTTGAATCATTGAAGCTTTTCTCAATTTATGTTGCTGATAGTTACCTGATAGGAAGCTGCCAACTGCTTCGCCTCATGATAGGATAAATCCACGTAGTTTTCCCGTTTCCCAGTATCATTCTTGTACAACTTGAGGAATCTGTTAAACGCCATTCTTTTAGTGAGACGTGAAGCAACTCCTCCGTCGCAGCGGCCTTTGGGAGCTGCTAAAATTTCAGGCGTGGACCAGTCCACAGTCCAGCAAATTGCATGATTAGGGCTTTTCTTTACTCGCCGTTTCTCCTCTTTTGAGACCATCATTAGTTTCGGCTTCTTGACGCTGAATGGAATGTCCAGCTTCGCATTTAATGGTTCAACTCTTCCGAATATGGCTCTGGAGAAAAGAAGCGAACAATTTAAAAAAAAACTAGTTCTTTCTCATGTAGCATTGTAAATGGTTATGTTCCTAAAACTGACTTATCTTACCTTTTAAAATGCACCGGATGGTGTAAACTGCCTAGCGTTATCGAAGAGTAGAACACAGATCCGATTAAGTTGTACAACAGCGCCCCTTGGAATCCAAGAACATTCCATCGACACACTTTATCCGAGCATGACATGGTATACAGCGCGTTCCCACTGATTATGGAATCCCAGGTTTGTGGGCCTAATTTTCAAAATTTAACAGAACAAAAATGAAAAAATATTCCCAGGCTACAGCAATACACAGACCACGGTAAAATTTAGAAATGGCGTTTGTTGGAGTAAAGTTTGCTTCACCGTCCCGGTTGACGTCAAGCTGATCGTTCATTTTACCGTTGTATAAATTTGCTGATGGAATGGTCCCCTCTCCAGCTTCAATTTTACTCCGGAGAACACCCCGATTCAGTTTGTTTGGGTGACTATCCTCCAGATCGGCAGCGGACGGATCCTCCGTCTCAAGACCCTTCGGGGAAAATATCCTGTTCAAAACAAACACAAGCAAATTTATTAGCTAATATGGATTCACTCCTGCCAATTAAAATATGAAATTCTACAAATTACCGTGCGTCCCCACAAGGAGATGTACTGATGTACAAATGAAAGTTGACGTCATT
The DNA here is from genome assembly GCA_019593645.1 of Akabosia matsudoensis. Lineage (NCBI taxonomy): Eukaryota > Metazoa > Arthropoda > Collembola > Entomobryomorpha > Paronellidae > Akabosia > Akabosia matsudoensis. The sequence continues at coordinate 15,443 of VICI01001702.1, forward strand.
CTTAAGCTTATACTTGCTTTCCGGATTGGGTGACGTGTTCAGCTCAAAAATACACTTCATTTTCTCCTCGTCCGTTTGGGCAGTTTCCACTCGCTCTATTTGATTATAGAAGAAATCCCGGACGCACCTCGTCGACAAGATTTCGGCATGGCAATCGTTGACAGACAACCCTTGGCCGGATAAATACTCGCCGTCAATACACTTTGTACCAGTTGTCACAGCGATCACAGTAGAGTTAAATATCATGGGCGATGTCGTCGTCATCACAACTCCAGCTAAAACCTAAATTCAAATTAAATCCGCGAAGGGATCGTTAGAAGAAAACACAACCAAGTGAAAGCAACAAACGGTCAGTAGTTATTGCATACCTTGTAGGATCCAAATTTCTCATCCTTCCCCATCAATTCCTCGTATTTTTCTCGAACGACGCTAATTTCAAAGAGAAAAGTTTGTGTTTTTTGGTTAAATAATGTCAATTTTAAATTTGTTCTTAATTGTGGAAAACCTACTTGCTAATATGATCGCTAAAGTTCAAATCATATTCTCCCCAGTCGTCCCCATCGTCGTCGTCTTCATCAACTCCCATTTCGTCACCAGGGGAAACACTAGTTTTCTTCTTCTTTTTGGATTTTTTCGCTGACGGTTGCTGCTCGTCCAAATTTTGTCCAGGATTTTGTTGGCAAGGCTGGGTCAGCCGTGGACACTGGTCGGTTAAATCTCTGTAGCAGTCTTCACCCAAAAACGCCAGCAAAGCTTTACGGGCAGCATCTGCTTTTGATTTTTTCTTACTTCCGCCCTCGCCGAAGAATTCTTGGTTGTTGATTCGGAGTTTGCAGGTGAAGACTTTGTCATGTGGGGGGCCCTCCTCCCCCAGAAACTCATACTCAATCTGAGCGCCTGATAAAATCGTGTTCACAGCGAGAACAACGTTTTCTTCAAAGTTGGGGATGTTCCGCAGACGCCGTAGCATTGTTGCGTCGACCATCGGCTGGGAGAGAACGCGTGGAGCGCTCCCTAAAAAGTCAACGTTGATGATGTCATCTGAAGCAAAGTCAAAGTCATCTGCTGGAGGAACCAGTCTAGGAGGAAACGGGATAACAGGTGGAGGGGCTGGCCAGGATTGAAAATTATTGTTGATTTTCAGGCGATGACATTTCCATCGACGAGTTTTCAGATTTTGAAGGTATTTCGATACCAAGTGACGCCAAGATTTTTTCAGAAACGTCATTTTTAGCGAGCTTTTTGGAACGGCCTTCGCCAACGTATTCTGTTCCGCTCTCCGGCTGCAATTGAAACAACAAATGCAAATAAATCTAGTGTTTTTTCCATGCTTATCGTTGGTTCTAAAAGTTACTTACAGGAAAGATAACAGCACAAGAAAATGTCGGCATGGCTTTTGAACCTTCAGTTTTAATTTCTTGAAAGTTGTAAACCAAATTAGGATTTATCTCATGTAGAAGTGCACACGGTGGTTTAACCGGGGTAATGACAAATTTCTTGGTAACTGCCGCAGGATCTAAATATTAAGAATATGTCCAGCCATTATTCTCAGTTATAAAATAAATTGTTTCAATAAAAAGCCCATTTAAGAAAAAATTAATTAGTACTGGATAGCTCTGCGGGAGGCTTCTTTCTCTTTTGATTTTTCTGTTTTCCCTTTCCAACCAAATCATCCAGGTTCAAGCCTAATCCAGGTCTTATCCTTCCATGCGCATTAAACGCATTAACTTGGAAATATCTTCCATTAAAACCTTTTGGAACAGCGTTCTCCTCGCTAAATTCTGTCCCCTCCATTTTCTTCTCAGGAACCCAATCTTTAAACATAAACTGTTATTGACGACTTTTCCGGTTTTACCCCTTCGTTCCCTTCCCCCTCCATTTTTATATCTTGAACTAGATCCAGTCCAGGAATAGTTTCGGTATTATTGGACACCCCTTGAAGGACCACTTGAGGAGGCGCAGGGCCTCCCGATCCAGGACCAGTTGCAGCCGCCATTTTCTCTATATAAGTTTATCGAAAAAACAATCTTCTTGTCTATACTCCACAAACACGTCACTACATTTGAAACACACCAGCCATTTCCACCCAACCTTTTTCTGACACGTAACACCTTTTAAAACTTCCAGGAAAGTATTCAATAATTAGTAATTAGTACCAATTTAATTGACGGGAAGTCGTAGCACCACCCAACTCCTCCTGACAGGTTTCAACTTGCACACAATTTTTTTTTGTTTTGTTTTGATTTGGCTGCATTTGGCATCCTAGCGCAACCCTCTCTGTTTCAACATTGCAGGATACCCGGTGCATGCAAAAGCCCATTTTTCTTCGCTTCCTTCCATGCGCTTAACCTAAAAATCATGAGAGCAACTTTAATTAAAATCTTCCTCAAAATAAAAATGCACCTTTTTTCGGGGTCACAAGTTTAAGGGTCCCTTTTTTTCTAAAGATCTGTCACTCGGCCTTGGGCAAACAATAAAAGGGGATCGGGATCTTGTCGGTACGGTGACTGACCCACAATCAAATGGAACCTGTCAAAAAAAAATTCTAAAAATAGATCATAATCCCTTTTTCGTCCTTTGTCGCGAAATCAATCACTTTTCGTCGAATCCAATTTAAATCTTGTCCGGAACACTTATCTTTTGTCTTTATTTTGGAGACAATGCTTGATATAATTTAGTTATACAGAGATTGGTTGTGTTTTCTTTCCTAGATTAAATATCCATTATACAAACGAGTCATGCGAGCAATTATTTTTATCTTTTGATTGGATAGCCGAGTTTTTGAAATTGAGTAGATTGATTGAAAAATGAATTTGTAAATTTGTGTGTGAGGTTTGACACACTATAAAAATTACTTTGGTTTACACATGGGCATGTAATAAAAATCAAAATGGTTGTAAATGCACATACAATTTAGCCAAATGTAAAGAATAAAGATTGAAATAATTATAGCTATCTAGCATAGGAAATAAATCAAAGGAATTGATTGGTTCTTTCTTTTCACTTTGAAAACTTTTTAAACGGAGAAAGCTAAATAAAACTGGTTCAAGAACGGCGCGCATTAGTTTTTTGGACTTAGGACATCAAAAGAAGTTTCAGGATTTGACAAAATAAGAAAATTGTGACCATTCTAGACTATAATTTCTATTTCACCTTTTTCTATACGACGAAGCTAATAAATTAAATTAGGATTGTTTCACTTGGGCCACAATAGTGTAGTGCATGGTCAACTATAAAATATACTCAGCTCTCTATACATTTATCTTTTGTACAATTAAATCAATTGCACCGGTAGAAGTTTTCATACTATTTTCTGATTTGCTTTTTTTTCAATGGAGCTATTCTTAAAGTTTGACACAGGTATTACGTAAAAATCTACATAACAAAGCTACTTACAAGCTAGAATTTAATATTTACGTGACAAGTTTTCAATTATTACTCTTTACTTTCTGTTTGCACCGGTTACAAGAAAAATTCCTCACACGATATCATATCTCTAGAGATTACCTAAGTTGTTCAGTTCAAAAACAAAAACACTAGACTTTAAAGATCACGACTTAAAACTTAGAAGGAAAGCACAAACACACACGCACACGTATATAAATTAAACTGGTAAGGTTCCCAAAAAGACAAAACAACGGGGAAAAACAATAGAGTTTCTCATTTCATTTCACTTTGATGATTGGGAAGTGGGGGTCCACTGAAAAGTCAAATTCAGGAGGATGCACAGACTCTTTGGTGTGCCCACTTGCGAGGAGTTTCACAACAACGAAATTGGTTTTTGCGACTTTTAATAGTTCCGCCACCTGGAAAGATTACAACAACAATTAAAGTTAATAGCTAGTTCTGTCAAGGATTCTAGATTTAATTCTTAAAGCCGACATGATTTTCTCACCTCCTTTTCAGATCCAGGAATCACTTCGAGATATTGTCTCGCTTGATGAAAACTTCGGGCGGCGGCGACAAACAAGTTGACGGAGGGCTGCATTGCACTCAAATCCGAAATGCTTTTATACTGGAGGTAATGAACTGGTGATGGATTGTGAATGGTGGCAAACGCAGCAAATCGGTGACGGTAGCGAACACTTTCGTTGTCAAATTCCGGATGTGGGAGGGGCACTCGCTTATCATTCATCAACCCCATCATTACCTGTTTCGAAAACAAAACAAAGTATGCATAAAAACCACAAAAGTAACTTTTTTTCTTGATGAAAACTGAATTTACTTTAAAGTATCCTCCCGCTAAATGTTGTTCCGCTTGAATTTGCAATATTTCTTTGGTGTAGGCTTTGCTCTTTGATTTGTTTCCTTTGGCTCTGTTCTTGGATGCTTTTTTCCCTGACTTGTCGCAGGTGGTCGATGACGCCTCCGCTTCGGCCAGGTACGTCTCTGCCCTTGAGAGCGCGGACAACAGCCATCCGTAGAGGAACTCGTACAAGTACCAGTAAATATATGCAAATTCGTGGACGGAGTAAAGCTCGAGCTCAAAGCCAGTTAGCACATAGCGAATCATGAGTTTTGAAATGTGGTAGAGGATCCAGTTGCTGAAGCAGCTTCCGTGCTGGCGTCCCCCATCATTTTGGCATAACGAATGGATATACGCGTCAATCCGTTCAGTCTAAAATTATGATATAAACGATGTTAGTCCATAAGGATGTAATTAAGATTTAATTACGGTTTAATGGCAAATGAATTGATACCTCATACTGTAAGTTGGCAAATTCTTCGAGCATGTGAGCGATCCTGTCTCTCTGCCGTGCTCTATTGTGACCGCATGTCATCAGCAAGGAAGCGAATGGATTAGCACACCTGTCGAAAAACATTTCTACGCACTCTGAAACTTCACGGTTCTGAGAACAAATTGCCTTGTTGGTTAGCACTGGCGGGGCGATGAAGCCTTTCACGGCGTCTTTCATTGACTCAATCATGTCGTCAATCCCGGGCTTTTTAAATCGAAGGGGCCCGTAGAGCAGTTGGAGAAGGGATCTTGAAAGCACACAAGGCCCACTTTCACTGAAGTCATTAAAGAAGTCTAAAACTGAGTGGAAGTTTTGGATGGTGGTCACTTTCAGAATTG
>VICI01001703.1:0-20505 GCA_019593645.1 Akabosia matsudoensis
TAACGCGTGCGTATATATCATCATCGTTCTTTTTCACATAAGCGGAACTCTTCCGGAGTCAGCGTAAAATCTGTTGAGCAACGGCGATATTACCTACGGGATAAATAAGCATTAATGGCAATCTAACATCGACAATAGTGAAGTATGAGTAGGAACATCTCCTGTGGACTGTATTATACGCAATTGTACAGTATTGTTTGGAGCCGGTGGAAGGGCACTTGGATTTTGATCCTAAATCTGAACTTTGGATTTATGTAAGCATCTCAAAAAAGAAGTTTTTATTTGTCAAGAGATACAGTTCAACCATGCCCAGGATATGCTGGTTTGACCACACCGTGTACATGACAACGTTGGAAAAATACATAAAAAGTTTGTTATGTGTGTACTCAATTCATTCCGGCGGCGACTGCGACTACCGAACCACCCGTAGCCTTGAATAAGACATTTTTTGAATACCCCGTTGGTTATACAAAAAAAAGTTTTAGAAAGTGGAAGTAAGACCAGCTTGATTAGATTAGCAGCGTTCCCCCGAACTGTTTATATTATTTCACCAGCGGAGAAAAACCGCGAGGTCTTTTTTGATTACAAGGTACACCATCGTGTTGCTCATATGAAGCTGTTTATTTTAGTCATCTACTAATCAGCTTTTTCCTCTCACTTTTCTAATTTTCATTAAAACTTTTTTTTCTTGGAAAAAAGTCATCAACAATTTCACAAGTTATCTTGTTATCAGATGACAAACTTTGTCAGAAAGGTGCTCTAAATGCTAGTTAATTTGGAAGCGACAAATAGTCCGTCCTAACTATATGAACTTTAAGGTGGTAGTGGGTGGCTTGACAAGCTTATAAAGTAAAGAGCATGAAAGAAAATATCCTTTTTCAAACAGTAGTGACATATAAAATGTTCGCATGATACTAGTTCAATATTGCTACATGGATGAACAATTCAAGTAGAATTCATTCTGCTCCAGTCAAAATCTTTTTTACAGATTCTTCCTAATACCTAATTGTGTTACTGGAAAGAAATAACGGGCTGCTAACAATGAAACGAATCCCAGAAAAAATGAAAAATCCCATTGTCAAAGAAGTGTATTACCTACGTTATATTGCAAGGAGTATGGAAATTTCAAACCGAGAAAGGAATTGAATAGGGAATAATATGATATGTGTAAGGCCTACGCATGTTTGGTGTTTACAGGACTCTTTTACCCACTTGTAAAACATGCGACATAAATATCAACTAAAATCAAAGGAACCCTTCCTAATACAACTGAACGCAAAAAAACCGATACAGGAAAGAAAAAAGTTGAAGGGTAGTGTGGTGAAACCTGATTTTATTTTCTTTGATTATAACCATGTCACCAGGAAAACGTCAAAATTGGTACTTCCGTTTTAGCTTCATGATTTAACCTCAAAGAAAGTTCGATGGAAAAAAGTATTACTGAGCTTTTGATTTTTCTTCCGCCATCTGCTATGGATCTTTATTTTTGTTGGACTGGATGGGAGTGTTGACAGGCTTGAAAAATAAGAACTTTCGAAAGGATCTTTTGCATTTACAACGTTCTAACTGACTGGAAGACGAATGAAAGGTTAAGCTTGAAGCAGTGATCTCAATTTTTCCTCGACCAGGCTGGAGTCAGGGAAGAACGTGAGAGGGAAATATGGTAAACAAGACATTTTAAATGATTTGATTAGTGAACGAAATTTGTTACTTTGACAGAGGCTTATCTTATCTGTACGAGAATCTTTGGGGTTTGACGCTGACGAAGTGCGTAATTATGAAAAAAAAGTTGTGAAAACAAAAATTTCACTGATAATAGAACACACGTTTTATTATATCTATATTCCAAAGGTAGTTTCTGTGTTCTTCAGAAAAAGAATAAATCAAGTTAAGCCTTGATTTTTTTCCCAGAAAATTTTTACGTGCATGGAGAAAATGCCACATTTGTGTACGTATTAGTGGTACCGATTTGTATTGCTAGAAGCGGAGGTATATCATGAAGGCTTACTTACATTTAATTTTCATCGTTTTCCTTGCAACTGTTGGTTTGCGAGATACCCAGGGGTTTTCGGCTTTGCAGATAATAATGATTCCGTCATCGCCTACTTCAGGCTTGTACAGGATTGAGGTTACAGTCATATTGTCCGCCATTGATTTCTAAAAAATATAAAACGTGCAACAAACTCAGCAAACATGGACTAAAACTGTTTCTAACAAATTGCCAAACAAGCTTTTATAATCTGTTGGAGCATTCTATGGATTTTATCTTTAGTTTCAAATAGCAATCTGGTGCGTAAACAGAGCAGCCGAGCGAGCGACTAATCACGATAAAAGGTTTAAGCCACAGTTTAATACTCTAAAACAGGCTATAGAATTGCGTACAAGCGGTCTGGATCGAATTGATGTCCAAGTGGCCAGTGAGCACTTGAAAATTCTACTCTTGAAAAGAGAAATCCCTTTTTATTATTATCTAGGCCTGGTTCTATACATGCTGATATTTGCAGGAAATGGACATCAAGTCATCTGAGAGCAGTGCTCATGAAGATTCCACTTACAATTACGAAGAACAATAATGCATGGAAGTAAAGGAATACGTTAGTGTTAGAATCGTTGCGAAACAGGTACGGTTCACCAACGAACCATCACTTTACTCTCAGATACACTTTCATTTTTGATCTGAGAGAACAGAGTAGACTTCAATTATTCCCCTGAACGCCAAGTTCAGCCAGTAAAGATAATAAATTGTGATTTCATTTTTCAGGAGAAAGATACATAAAAAAGTCGAGATGAAACAAAACAAAAGCACGAGTGGGAGATATTATAGAAGAAACAAAAAGGTGAAATATGATATTGTTTCTGTCAATACCCAATGGCTGTTGAAACAGTTAATGGGCAGAGTGGAAAAAAAGTATATTGCTTTCTCAATAATAAACTTCCAGCAAAAATTCCTTTCAAAATATTCCATCCAGCAAGATAACTCGTTTTCCCCCGTGTATCAGAAATAAACTTCGTATGTCATTCCTCACAAGTCAGTGATATGCAAGGCTGAACTTTATTAAAAGCATGATGACAGGTATAATGATCCGTATGGGAATACCATTACCATTATAAAAAAAGTTCAAAACATGGAATATGAACTATTTTATCGACCCCAGTACATCAAAGACTTGTATATTTAAAATAGTTTTTGGCAAGAGAAAAAACATTACCATTTGCGACCGGTACGCGATTCTTTTAAGATTTTTCCAAAACTCCACTTTTACCGTTGGATACGCTCCCATTGTTTTGCAAGTGAGGCTGTACTCTGATCCGGCAATCATCGGGGATGGAACCTCCAACTCTACGGTAGTAACACCAACTAATCGAAACAAATATGAAAGTACATTTTTGAAAACTAGAAAACATTCGTTTCGTCGTTTTATATTCCAGTATAGAATGAGAAGTCGTATATAGAGTTCAGATACATATTAGTTGCTTACAATAGATCTCCAGAAGAACTTTATGAAAGAGGGCTTGTGTCTCGTTGTTGTTGTTGGCTTGGCAGCTATAAACATCCGAAGTGTGATTTCTGCCAAGATTGTTAATTGTCATTTCATTGATAGCATACTCCGTGCCAGATAAAGTATACGAGGTGTCGACCATGTCGCCGTTTTTGTACCATCGGACCTCAGGTAACGGTTTCCCTGGAAATATTATACAGTGAGCAAACAAACATGAGAGAGAATTGAGGCTGAAGCCATCTACCGCCTTGAATTAAAAGTAAACAAAGGCATTGAAGAAGTTGAATGCAAATTGGAGAAAGTTAGGAAACTATTGCGATGTTTTGCGTGTTTCGCAACCAGAGTATGAGAACTACAAGTTTTCCAATTATATCAAATTGTCAAAACACGCGATCTTCTTTGTGCGCAAAATTTATGCTAATATTTATCAGATCAGTAAATTGGAAACGAAAATAATTTTTGTACTCTAGATCAAACATGAGTATACTCTTTGTAGCGATTGAGTATCAGAATGAATCCATTCCAGTTTTCAGAACTTCACTAAACTTTTTCCTTCACATTTCATATCGTTTCGGTACACAATTTTGTTTTTTTGGCTGGCTCCCAGCTATTTCTTAATGCCTTCATTATACTATTGAGTTTCGCACATATTATGATGAAATCCTATCTGAGATCTTGAAATATTAATTTAACGAATTGGTTCCAATATGTCAACTATGAGTTATTCAGCATTCCCTCTCGAGTTAGAGTTGAATGAAATAGATTCAGCATTAAAAGCTTTAGAAACATTCAAGGTAAAACTTATTTCTTCCTTGTGAACTTAGCGGGCATTAATATTTATCGTGTCAAAATTGTCTTGTATGTATGTCCTATCAAAAGAGTTGTGTAAACTTCTAAGACTTTCTCTCCAGCTACATATATCAACATCAACATGCTCATTTAGATATCTTAATTATTATTTTTTTCGCTGTACCTCCAAATGCACTGCATATCAAAGTAACATTTTGTCCTTCAGAGTAAGGGCCCATATACGTTACACTAGGATCGGAATGTTTGTTGCTTCCAGACACATTCATTTGTTGATCGGAAATAGGTCGGGATGGGGAAGTGTCCCGAACTTCCAGGCGTGTTGGAGGTTCTAAAAATATACAGAGTCTATTTTATATATAATATCGGAAGTGCACACTTCATCAATTTGCTCTTGGCAAAATCGTAAAAATAAATCATTACAGCAGCTAAACTCGACGAGGTGATAGAAGCTTTTACGAGCTCGTGTATAAGGAATGCTACTGCATTTTAACGCTTTCCATGGCTAAGTATTTTTTAGATCGAAATTGACTGGTTGTACGACAAATTATGTGAATAGAGAAGATCTAAACAAAATGAATAGAAACTTCGGTATTGTTTTTTCTATTTACCTCGTCTTGTATGACTGCGAGCACCTTAGCTTTCGCAGGTTTTCCAGAGCTAATTGCCAAATGGGAATAATTGACATAATTATAACAGGAAGATCGGCATTGATACGATAATATATCAGGCTTCACGGTTGTGGATTGAGACATGCGATAACAACTGTATTCAGCGAAACATCCGCGAAAAGCAGATCCGCATGAGTCTACCATAACTGTCGCCCGTACGCGCGTATTTAGCAAAATTGAAAGGCATGCGTTATGATTTATGAAATGTGTTGTCTGTAAAGCGTATACGAATGGAATGCCAACTTACATCACGGTCGATTAAATTTTCACAGGAATAAATGACTTCAAGATAAAATATCTGCGGCTTGCGTCTAATCTCGTATCGCAAAGAAAATCCGCATGGGTTTCAAAGTTATTTCTGCTTAATAACATGTCAAATACTTGTGTCATATTAACAAAATTGTAGCTTTTAGATCATTATTACTTACTTAAGCTAGATACATACATATGTCTATATAACGGAGGAGTGTGAAATTGTAGAACTACTGATTTATCAGCAAGAACACTGCAAAGATAATTAAGTGAATCATTGATGTAGAATTCTGTGAGAGCGTTTCTGTGTGGAAGTAGCTCAAGTTTTGATAAACCATTACAAAGATGTTTTAACAAACTGTTTTCACCTCTGCATTGTAACTATTATGTTGTACAATTTTATCATACATCATTTTTGTGACTAGGTATGTGCCCTGGTCTTCCTATCCCTCAAGTTATCTGACATTACTGCTAATGACAGAGAACTCGTATCACGTTCCGTAAAGTACTACATTTAAAAATCTCTCTCTCTCTCTCGACATTTTGACACAACATTGCCAAAGTCATTGTATACACAAATGCACGGGCATCCGTCCATTTAGTCGATCGGTGGCGTATGCTGTTTCCTCACTGAAAGATAAAAATAGCAGAGCTAGAGCTTAAGTGTACAATTAGTTCACGTCCAAGTTAATAGTCACAAGCAATTGGCACCCTCTGATATTACAAATTTATCATTCATAATCCCAGTCAGGCAAAGTCATGTTTGAATATGTATGAGCACTAAAAATGCTACGCTGAAGTAAAGGGCACTTGTCTTACTATTTCATCAAGCCTATCTGTTTTTATGACTGTTGACGTTTCTGGCTGCGTAAATTGCTAGAAGCTATTCGTTTAGGGGGATTTTGAAAAAATTAATTATTGAGAATGCAACCTAAACTAACAGTGACAATATTTAAGATGGTAGACGACCAACTAGCTTTGTTTCATCAACTATTCCGTTAGTACACCGCGGAAATATACTTTCTTCGCAAAAGTTCCATAAAACAGCTTGCATGAGTTTTGTGGGTTCCTTTGTTTTTTTTATTTGGAACCGGATCATTAGTTAAGATTATCTCACCGATAATTTTGAGGCGTGTCACCGAATTGGACGTGGGTGAATTACGATAATCCACTCGGCAGCGATACAGGCCACCGTCTTTAGGTTTGAGCTCTTGAATCATTAGCGCTGGGTAACGACGGTTGTTAGGCCACACACGAAAGTAGAGCCGAAGTCCCCACTCATCTTTCAATGTCATGTGTCGGGGCTCTACGTTTTCAGTTCTAGCGTCATAGCTACCACAACAAGAAAATAAATAAGTACGGTTATAAATTTGGTATCACAATATATTTATGTATGGCTTCCAACCATCATCAATTTGGAAAAATCTCAAAACATGGTACAGCTCGAGTAAACACCACGAACGGATGATAAGCACTAATAAGTAAATGACTCCGCTAAAAAAATGATCTGTTGCTTTTTCTGCAAATCCACGTACTAAGTACTGACTGATAGAAACTAAAACCTGCTCTGCAAAATGTTGTTTCAAGCAAAATTTTCATGTAAGCGCTTTCCTGCAAAATCTGATCAGTTCTATTCATCGTACATAGTTTCCACGCTATACCCCTATGAATGATACGCTACTGGAACAGGTTTGAGAATTTGATGGCAATAGAAGATTAGTATTTACAACAAAAACCTATTTCGAGATAGATTGGTACTCCTGCAAGGGGGTTTATGTTTTGTATGGACTTTATATGGGTTTACAAGCATCTTCACATATTTCTTCCACAAAATAGTTTTAATCGATTTTTCCGATCATTTCCCTCCTCTGGGCGTATGATGACCAGCCTAATCCATAAAACAAAAGTAGGATCGGAATCGTACCAATGCACTTCAGTAGATTGCGTTTTCTATTGTTTTTTTTTTCATTGAGCGCATGAATAGAGGTTACCTATTCACGAACGATGGGATTTGGCTTGACAAGATAACAAAGCATCATCATGGGAGGTTCCTTGTTTCATAGTCGATTTCTTGTCGGTGAGAAACTACCAATTTGTTTAATCTTGTCCTTGTTCCTTTTATTCTGTTGGTAAGGGATTTTAGGCAATCCCAAAGACTGTGTAATTGACATTGAATGTGTCATCGTTTATAATCACTACTATAAATCGTGATTTATTAATTATACAGGTACTGTTTTACATTTTGAAAAGTTACTTATGAAGGTGTAAGACGTTATTGTATTTGCAATTAGATGTTTCTTTCAACCATTTTGCTTCGTAGGATTTGCTCACAAATTTTAAATCCCTCGTTTCGTATTTGAGTATGCTATGCCGTATTAGTGTTCGAATGAATTACAAACAAATTTCTATATATATATTGTTGATATATAATTTTTTAATGCTTTCAATTCAAGTGCAAATTTCAAGAGCCCAGATGTATAAAATGTATACGAACTGCGATTTCTTACCTGTAAATAGGGGCTCCAGAGGAGCCTTTGTACCACAGTATCATAACAACTTCATCAAATGATGTTACTGGACATGGAATCTGGCCAACAGATCCAGAAACACTTACGACATTCCTTGTCTAGAAAACGATAATAAAGACCAAAACATAAGCAATCACCATTTATTTATTTTCTGTATTCGTTGTAGCGGTCTTGGTTGTATATAAGAATCAAAACAATTATGTTTCTACTCTCAGGATACTTTTGTTTCTTTTTGTTTTATAAACTAGTATAATTGAATTTTGTAACAAATAGCAGGTTTCTTCTTACACTTGGCTGACACCGGAACGCTATCCGATACTTCTTTCGTAAAAGAGAATCCGACGAGTAGCATAACCGTTACACCAACAACATCTACTCCGCCTGAGGAGCACCACCACGACCAATGCCACCAGCCGACTAACCTTTTCCTCATCTTAATTAAATCAACTAATCAACACATCTCTTTGTTGTAGCCAAAAAACCCTAATTGATTTCACAGGGACAGCAGCAGGCGGAAACACCAAACATCACTTGACTGTCCACAAAGAAAATTCCTGCACACGAACTTGGTTAACCATTTTACTTCTCTTCCAGTTGCAGTAGACGTTAGCACAACCACTTCATATCATGTATGTATATATTTTTCCTTTGTTGACCTCTTCACTTCTTATGCTCGGAAGTGCTTCCACGAGCGTGGTGGATAAGTCTCGAAATTCAATTCTTTTTTGAAAAACACAACCTCAAAATCATAAAACACTCACATTCAGTTTTTTCCCAGAATCTTCTATGACGTTAGTCTTTTTCTTTGTCCAAGACTGGATTATTTTTGGATTTCCATGAAACATACTCCAAAAAGTTTCCACTTGTAAAAATTCTCATGCAAAATCACACTGCCCTTGTTCAAACGCTCTTGCACAAGTGTGACATTTTTTTTGCAGCTTAGTTGTTGTTTTGAACTGTTGTAGGAAATTTCATTAAAAACTTAATCTGGGCCCAACTCGGAGAGTAAAAACGATTTTCAACTCGGTAATTTGCACACTTAATCACCATACAATTTGGCTGGGAGGTCGCCAACTTTCTAGAATAAAACAAACACCAGTTTTTAGGAGACTACATAGCTTACTGCTTTTTTATACTAGATTTTCTACTGCAACCATTAAACGTCACGATGCTGGTGTCTGCGTACTAACTAATTTCCATTCAGGACTAAAATCCCAAATTTTAGGATGCTCAGAACAAGCCTGGATAATTTTCCCTTGAACGAGTGTGCAACAAAGTCCATGAGTTTCTTTGGAGTCTCCACTGACTTTCCTTTCAATTTGACATCCTTGAAGGGTTAAACTGGCAGCAGAAATCAATACATTTTCTGAATAACAAACAGAGACGTGTGTTCTCCTTAAACAGTTTCAATGAACAAAGCCTTTCGAATCAGTTTCTTCCCCCACTGGTCCTCCAATCACTACTGAACTCTGCCAAGACGACAGCCAGCTTACTGGAATACGATTTTTGCTGTTCGGAATGAGTGATGCATTCCGGTTGTTTTTCAAAGGCAAAAAACAGAACACAACATGAGTGTCGTTAGTTTTTGAACGTTTCAAAATCTTCTTGTTGAAGAATGTGTGGGTATTGGAGGATGTGCCGGTATATTGCTGTACAAAAATAGTACTGTCTCACAGGGGACGTTTTATTGACGTGGTAAACTTTTTCATATATACCACCACAAGATAAATATCTTAGATGTATTTGAGTAGAGAGAGAGAGAGAGAGCGATAATGCGAAATACCTTAGTAGAGTCCCTAAATGAACGTTGGATTTGGGCTCCTGGAAAAATGAGTATGTTGTGTGAGGAAAAGAAAGTGAAACAAGAACAGTTAGAGTAGTTAGTTAGCCGTCGCTGATGGGGAAAAGACGAGTAGCTTCTAGTTAAAGGGATAGCCTAGATTTTAAGAAGAAAACAGGGAAACATAACGTACAAAAGTTGAACTGTGGAAGTACTCTCTCATGTGCTTACTTATTCACAGTTTTACTTTCTTATTTTCCGTTGTGGACAACAAAAACTATACCAACGAATTTTTTTTTCTTTTTTTTTTTTGTTTTCTGTTTGAAACAAAAAAAAATCTTATTTGTCGGGTCAGTTTGAGTTCAGTTAAAGTTTGAAAGTTTTACTGGGCACAAAGAGAAAGCAGTATGGTCGAGGAGATGTAATAGTTGTTAGGCTTTTGGGAATGATGAGATGATGATTGCTTAAAAATTAATGTAGGAGGAGAATGAAAGGAAAGAGCAATGTATGAAATGAGTCTATTTTTTATAAATGAACCGAACAAACTTGTACATTTTAAAGTGTTCAGATGTATTTTCACTCAAGTCTCGGCACAACGGCATACGCACTTGCTGCGGTAAAGCTCTTATTGCGCATGGGATAATCGTCAATAAGGAGAACGTATCTACAGCTTCGTATGCCATTGTATCGAGTCTTCAGCGTGTAATAAGTTAGGTATTATGGTCTTGGGGATGATCTTGTAGTTGGAAAACATTAGTTGTGTCGCGGTGACGAGTGAACTAACACTAAAGCGAATCTATTCGTTTACAACATACGAAAACACATACCAGTTTGTTGTTAGATGAGTGGGATGAGTTTAAAAATATACATTTTTTGATATTTTACCATGAAAATGGGATTTTTCGTTTCGTTTTTCGTTTGTTCGTTTTTCCACTACAGCTTATACGTTATATATGGTCTACAGTTTTTGTCTTTTTTCTCTGAGGGGCTCCCTCCGAGAAGATCAGACACTTATGGGATTTAAGCTGCTATTACAACACTGTGTAATTGGATGTAATGTTGTTTTTCCTTCCACTTTTCCTTTAAAAAAATATATAGCCAGCATTCCATTGTTATTGACTGAGACAAGTGAACGAGCGTGAACATCCCGGAAAAATTCTCACAGGGAAATAACAACTAGTAACGAACCGAATAAAAGCTTGCTAATGGCAACTATAATATTTTGTTCTCTTTTCATATGTTCATTAAGGAAAAAATGAAGAACTGAAAGACTGTCACGCATGGACACATTCAAATACGCTACTGTTCTGACTTTAAATTAAAATCTTTTCCAAAGGGAAACTTATCCAGGCTGGGCGGGAGTAAACAAATTTTTAGTACGTGCTCTCTCTACCCTGTTTTTTTCGAAAACAAAATGTATCTGTTGTTTTTGTGATACTTACGTATTCTGTCACAAAAAATATTATCCAGAGAGGATTTCGAAATGACTGCAGCCACCAAAGGGCTTGTGGGAGGAAGCACAACCGGAAAAGTTTTGAGAGTAACGTTCTAAAAAAACTTTAAGTTTCCAGGGGAACAAATGAAGACCATGAACGTGTATGAACGTGAACTCACTCACACATCCTACTACTTCCGTCTTCACACTACTGTTTCAACTGACTTTTGTTCCTCCAAAAACTGCGACATGATCACAAAAAAAATAATCGTAGATCTCTTTTCAGCCTTCGAGTAAATGTCTTCTTGAGTGATTCTGGGTATGTCAAAGAGCCAAAAGAATTTTCATCGAGATTGTACACGGAGCCAGAATGACACTCTGGCCTATGCAAAAGTACACATATAAAAACCCAGTATATGTTTTCACCTATAAAATATTTTGTAGAACAAGTGTATCTGCAAAGAAATAAAAATCACTGTAATGGAATGTGCATAGCTTTACGCTCTTTCTTCTCCTTCGTATCAAAAGCACAAAAGAAACGTATCTCATGACATAATATTATCACTTGAAGTTTATTTTTTTGGCATACTTGTTTTATTTATTAATCGAAATATGTGAAGGAAAGTAACTGATCACTCTGCAGAACAGCTCGCTGCTCTCAGGTCCCAATTTTCTATTGCTATCATTCAATAAAACAGTTTGCAGCTTTTCAACGCGTACCGTAACAGTTTCTATAAGTTATGCAAAACAATATCAAAATCCTTGCTCGCTCACACTACTTTCTCTTGAAGAAGAAAAAAAACCTTTAAATTACATCCTATCCTTTACCATTGTACAAACAACGCTTGTTTTGGCATAGCTAGAAAAAGTTTTTCCTGCGATAGCCAAGAAGAAAAAGACACACCGTAAAGAAAACTGTATAATCTAATAACGTTATTAAAGCACGTAAAAGAACTTTGCTCCTATGCTAGTTGACTTATATGACTGCCTCGAGAATATTATCTGACTTGAAGTAGTTTGCCTTCAAATGAACCGTGCGTTTTCCCAAGGGATTTTTATTTTCTTGGAGGAACAAATCTGAGCTACAGGAAAAAACACACTCAACCACCATCAGAGATCTTCTTCTTTTTCTTCAGATACGGCTCTAATCAACAGCGAATATCGCGTTATGCACATAAGCTTTCGATATAAAACGATAGGAGCACAAGTGGCGACCAACTTGAGAAAAGAAAACGTTGGAAATGTGCGTAGTTTTAAGCAATTGAATATCTGGTTTATGAATACCAACTTGATCTTGAATGGGTTTCCGGTGGCAGAAACAAAAGAGTGCTGTGCAGAATGTCGCATGTGGTAGATTTTAGCAAGATACCAAGTTGTATGTAGGTACTCTGTGTTTTTGTTACATTGTTTTACTTTTTATTTCTTTATAAACTGAAGATAAACCGAAATCATTCCCTCGAATCTTTGTAGCGCATTAAATTTTTAAATTTGTCTACTATTCTAAAAGTTCTATTGAGAAGAGATTGGTATAATGCTATTAGATAAGCAATAAAGAGTATCTTTGAATTATCAATGTTCCTGTTGTCTCTTCGTTTAAATTTTTATTTTCAAGAATGTTAACCAAACATACATATCGTGTCGGAGAATGATATACATCTAAAACGTTGCTATTTGGTGAATATAAATACAACTGTAAATAAATAATATGATTTAATCTGGCTCGCACAAGTTATTTTTACATGAAACAGGAAATCACGATACATTTGAGTTTGAATGCGAAAGCCTCATCATTATCCGTTGACATCAAGAGTAAAATACCTCGGATCAAAAGATCTGTTAACTTTTTTTTCCTGGTAAGTTGTAGGGTTGGGAAAAAGTTGGTGACTCAGTCGTTTTGCTATCACGTTACGAACAAACATTGTTTGTTCATATTTGTGCAGTGTAAAGTTCGGATTCATGTCACTTTGTTGGTTTCTTTGGCGATGATGATGTTGACGATATGGTGGTTGTTGTGGATGTCGTTCGTGCGTGTGGTTTTCTTGGTCGTGTCAGTAAGTTGATGACTTCCCTGCAGTTTTCCCGTGGAGACACCAGTAGCAGAAAAAAAACCTAACGCTTAAAACTTTTCTATCCACAGAGAAAAGTTTAAATCGTCGTGACATTCTCGACGTAACACACGCAGAGAGACACGCAGATAATGATCGTTCCAAATAGTTATTTTTTGGAAAGGTGCAGCAGCAGCTTCAGAAATCATTCAAAAAGTAACTTGTTAATTTCTGTACAAGTCTCAACGAGGGACGGGCTCGGAGGAAAAATGCTGTTCAGAAAATACGATGGTTCTGAAATTATGTCCTTTCAAAAGATATATAGATATTAAATCAATATAAATTTTTGTGTTTGTAAGTGCACCTGAAACAACTTCACATAGCCAGTACTATGTAGATATGCATTTAGAATTATGAACATGTTTTGCAAACATACAGTCATTTATTTTGGCCACGTCAAAAAAAAATACTCCTTTTTGTCTCTGAGTTACAAACGTGAAAATGCCAACCAAGCTTATCAAATGCCTTTCCTAATAACAAGGCGAGCCGAATTTCAAAAAAGCAACTCTTGGGTTTTGTCTTCTTCAAAAGAATCTTTTTCGTAACTGAATGACTCATGTATTTCCTCACTTGACTTGAGATTTTCAGAGCCGTCATTCACCCACACAGCAGAGCACAATACCTTCACGTGTTGTAACATGACATTTTTAAAAACTCGATTGATATCAACAACGAACACTGTATCAAACAAACAGAGTTTCTAGTAGCGATTAGATTTCATTCCATGAATTCCTCTGGAAAATATGTAATATCAAGGCATAAATAGTGTCTTTTAAAGGCTTAAACTGTCATTATACACTTCTTTCGAAAGCTTCTGTGAACATGCATTGGAGCACCCTGTAAACAACTCCAAATACATACAACATTGAACATAATATATTATACGACTTTTGTTTCCATGCTATAAACCTAGTTAAAAAGGATGAAAATGACGTGTGTGAAAACTGTTTGAAGATGCGAGAAAGACATGTTTCGCCTTTTTTTTACAGCCAACACAAAATCCGTAGTGATTAAGAGTGGTGCAGTAGCAACTATAAAACTCTAGCAGCATTATTCCGTTATTAAGCATTGCCGTAGAAAAGCTGATTCAGAAGCTGATCGTCTGTCCGGATTTCCGGATCCCAGATCTCGCGTGTCATGCGATAGCTCCCCTTAGATAGGTTCGATCGGCACCAAACTTGGTGTACAGGTTTGTCAGGACCTAGTGGAGAGCTGTATGGTTTTTGGGCCCGATCGATAAGGTCCTTCAGGTTCTCACAGGTGCTCGAATTCGTTTTTCGCTATAAAATGGGAACGCTTGGTCCTATGGTGACAAAATTTTACAGGGAGATTCTTTGGGACCCTGAGAAGCAGTTAAAATGGGTTTAGATGTTTTCATGTACCTGCAGGTGCCCGAATTCGTTGTTTGCTATAACTTGGGAACGCTTCGATAGATTGGGGTCAGATTTCGCACAGAGGTTTTTGGAAACTCTACAAAACGTTTGTATAAGGTTTCAGGTATTTTTAGGTACCTGCAGGTTCCCGAATTCGTTTTTTTCGAATTACTTGATAATGCTTCAACGCGTTGCGGTCAGATTTTGCACAGAGGTTTCTAGAGGCACTAAAAACGTTTAAATAAGGTTTTATGCATTTTTAGGGTCATGCAGGTGTCTAATTTCGTTTTGAGTCATAACTTTACCATGATTGGCCCGAGGACGTGAAATTTTTTCAAGGTTCCCTAAGGTTCCACTTTTTGGTTTTCTGAAGTTTTTCAGTCCGCAATGCTTCATTATCTCAGTACCACGGTTTATTTCGTATGACATGACAACAAGCCTGCGTTGCACATCTTTCGAAGAAGAACAAAATGATACACTGATTATAGCGGGGGTGGCGAAGCTTCAAAGATAAATGACAGCATTCTATCTGAACGATTGAATCTTCCAAATCTGGTATGCATTTTTATACGTTTTTTAGTTACTAAGTAGCTAGGGTTTTTTGGTCGTTAAAAATGAGTAAATAAAGTTGTTTCGGAGAATATATACGGCATTCCAAGTATGACACTTAAAAGACGAAAACAAAAAGGTGAATAGTTCATGTACACATGAGAAAATAGATTTTTTACAAGAAGATGCACGCAGGGGCATGCATGTAAATTTAAATGTCTTGGAGATGTGCAATCGATTGCAAGCCAAAAAAAGTTCTTTGTAAAGAACTGGAGAGCCTCTTGTGGTGGAAAATTAACGACAATTACTTAAGACAGTTTTATGCATTTTCTGTGAGAAAATTACCGTGTCAGACTCGTTATAGTAAGAAATATGAGCGGAGTGTTGCATTTTTAGCGTAAAGTTTTTACGACTAGATTTTATTGCTATGAATATGTAGGTAAATCTGGTTTCCTTGTGGAAAAGTAATTTTCAAGCGTTGGTTTGTAGTTTTTATGGTTATTCGGTCTTGAAATACCTTAGTCTGCAGCCATTATGACAATATAAATAATAATACAATAATAATATTGCGTATTGGAAGGCAATCACTATACGATAACTTTATACATCGGGTATTTATTAACGAAAACCGTTTCCTGTCATACATGCTTACATGATTAGAGCTTGTCGCTTATTGAGTAATGTTTAGCACTGAGAAAATACCAAAAAATTAATTAAATCATTGTCTTATTCAATTGGAATGACATAAATCACAATATTTCGAACTTAACATTAAAGATAACTTAACATAAAACATGCATTCTAAACTACTGGTCCTGGAATGACAAAAAATGGAATGAATGAATGAATTCATTTAGCACTGACCAATTGTCCTATGAAATCCTAGGTAACTACTAACATCGCTAACTACGAGATAGCAACGACGCGCATTGGCAATTTGAATTATATGATAGCAGGCTCGGGAACTTTATGGACATGGCAGTTCATGACGATATTTAGCTGAACTGGTGGTAAACGACGAATCGCAAAAGCCACATTGAAACGGCTTTTCTCCGGTATGCGTCCGGATATGACTTTCCAAGGTGCTTTTAGTGACAAAAGCTCTTCCGCAGTTGTGATATTCGCAAACGAAGGGCTTAATTCCAGTGTGAATCTTTTTGTGAATTTTCAAAGTGTTTGCGGACACAAATGACTTGCCACAATGACACTTGTGTGGATTTTCGACAGTGTGAATGGCCAAGTGTTTTGTAAGACTGGCGGTATTGTTGAAGGTGATGAAGCAAAACTTGCAAATGTGGATGCGATCAGGAGCGTGAGTCTTCAGATGAGCTTTTAAATCTTTGAAAGAGAGGAATACTTCTTTCTTACAGATCCGACAAGGAAACCGTTTCCCAACTGGGTCACCAGAACGTTTAACAGCCGCTTGGGACCAGGAAGAACCTTCAGCTTTGTGATTTTGCTCGTGTGTGTCAGCCCCTCGACGTGTTGTGAAGAACAGTCCACAAAACTTGCAGGAGTATCCGTAATTCTGCAAGGGTTTGTTCGACTTCGATTGAACTTGAATGGCAATATTGTTGCCATCCTCCTCGTCATTCTCGTAATCTTCCAAAGAGCGTTCATCGTTGTCTTGGTAACCTTGATTGTACTCCTCGTGGGCAGAATCCCCCTCGTCATCTTCCTCCTCCTCCCCGTAACCATACTCTTGTAAATGTGACGGCTCACATAACTGAGCTGGGTCCATGTCAATGTCATTCGGACTATTGTAGTCGTCATAATCTCCAACAATTTCGCCTTTCTCATGCCCTTCGTCCACTGTGGTATCGTATACATCATACTCCTCCTCATTATGTCCCTCATCCTCCTCCGAATCGTCATTCATCGTCTTCTGCTTCAACTCTTTTTTAATCTCAT
Organism: Akabosia matsudoensis; assembly: GCA_019593645.1. Classification (NCBI taxonomy): domain Eukaryota; kingdom Metazoa; phylum Arthropoda; class Collembola; order Entomobryomorpha; family Paronellidae; genus Akabosia; species Akabosia matsudoensis. The sequence continues at coordinate 16,912 of VICI01001703.1, forward strand.
GCTTAGTCACCACTCCAAACTCCATGTGATCTTCCTCTTCTCCGTAAAACTCATCCGAATACGGAGGATCCGGGGATATCAAGTCTGTCTCAGCATCATTGTCATTGTCCTCCTCAACAGCTTCATTTTTCTCATGAGATTGAGGTATTCTACAAACAAAAATCACGGAGTTAACATACCAGTTTTAATCAAATTCTCGACAAACCCAAATTAATTCTTCTTTACCGTGACAATCCCCCCATAACGAGCCCATTTTTGTAAATAATTCCCCTCAACTCCTCCGTGTCAATCATGGCCCCATGCTTCTTGTCAAAATGTGTCAACATTTTCTCAATCTCGTCAAAATACAAGTGTGTGCACATCCGACACTGGTACCACACTACATATGGCAAATCGTCTACTCCAGGATCTTCCAACGGCTCCATGATATCCCTCGACCTTTAAAAAAATGTCTCCAAACTATCCAGCCCGTATCCTTCCTCCTACCACAAAATCCCACCTGTTTCCTCCACTACTTTAATATGGAATGTATACAAAATAATAATAGTCACCGTTTCACAGCCTCACTACATCTCCACCTTGGACATTTATCCGTTAACGCAAACTACCCGAAAATTTGAATATTCTACGAATTAACCCTACAACTAAATCTGGAATGTGACAAGAAAACAGTTGTTTCCTCGAGGAGTCTCTCAATTTCCCATATTTTCAATTGTTTAGCGCGTCTCCCGTGCCTGTGGATTTGCCCACTGCTCCTGTTGGCTGTTCTGGATGCNTCCCGTGCCTGTGGATTTGCCCACTGCTCCTGTTGGCTGTTCTGGATGCAGTGCATTCTTCCGAACGGAGCAGCTCTCGAGCTGCTTTTTCAATGCACGAAACATGCACACCCATTTTTTCTGGCTGGCAGTGCTGCTGGTCCGAGAGCTCGAACTTGTTAGTGCTGCTGCTGCTCGCTGAGAAAATCACAAATCCCGTCTTTGTTCATGTTTCTCTCTCTCTCTCGTCGACGTCTGCTCTTCTCTCTCGGCATTTGGAACATGTTCGAGTGGATCTATTTGACATCTGCCGCCATTTTGGCAAACTACTTTGAACCTTGCGTTTCTATCCATTAACCGTCTTTGTTTGTTCCCCTAAAAAGTTGGTTCAGCCTTGGCTGGATGGCGATTGGTACTCGTCCAACAAATTAACCGTACCGGAGTGATTCTGATTGACGATTTCGAATTTTGCGATCGGGCCACGGTGAACACTAGTCATAATCGTCAGTGGTTGGATGTTACATTTTAGCTTTTTTATTTCCTGGACGTGCGGTTTTGACGTGTTTTTTGACAAAAAACATTTTGTCATTTAATTGAGGAACGTGGTATCTTAATTGGATGATTATTCATAACATTTTTTTCGCGAGAACATTGCATTTTTTAATAGGCTATTATTCTCCGAGAGGTGCGTGTGCTTTCACAATAGTGGCTACAAAAAACTAGATATAACTAGATTGACATTTGATGCAAGTTTAGTTTTTTTTTTTGCGCAAATGTAGCTCACCAGTCACCACATCATTTAAATACATGGAAGCTCATTTGTGAAACGCTGATTTAAAGCCAAAAAAGATAAAAGTTCTCTAGTCAAGTTTCAAATTATTACTATCTATGAAAATACGTTTGATTTGGCACATTTGAAGCACCAGTTTTAATGTTTGCTCCATAAAATTGCTGACTGAGATAGAGAAGGAGTCGTGGATTTTTACAACCGTGTTGTAGACATGCAAACTCCCAACAAAACATGTTGCAAGAAGAGAAAAAGTTGCTAATTGTTTTACGTAGGTACGTACTTATGCACATGCTGTGTAGGCACCTAGGCCGGCGTCTCGTTGCCGAAATGCATCTGCAAAGTGGTTAGTCGTAGAAGGCAGAGAGACGAAGTAAAGAAGGATAATTATGACTTGTTTTAGTCAGACACGCATTCCTGGACGAGAATGAACAAGAATCAATCATTATTGCATCGACAAGTGAACCGACAGGTGTGATGTAAAAGGGCTGTGAAAATAATATTATCTTCTTCGGGCCACTTTTTTCTGTTTCAAGTTGCAAGTGTTGATTTCTGGGCAAATTTCTGGAAGTGGAGGGTTAATTTGAGACTTACTGAAAAGGATACAAATATCTGAAATATGAATGCGGATACGCAACTCGAAGATTTAATGGGGCAATTAGGTAAAACTTTTTTTTCCTAAATGTTTAAAATTTCATACCAACGGATTAAAAGTGGCTGTTAATATTTTAGGCGATTGGGGCAAATATCAATGGAGGCAACATATTTTGCATTTACTCACTGGTTTCCTGGCTGGCATGCATATGCTGTCATTAACCTTTGTCGCTCCAACTCCCGAACATCGATGTTTTATTGAAGAGATAGACTTTAATATTTCATCGAACAGTGATGACGGCAATACCTTTAACCGATCTATACTGGAATCGTTTATTCCGTTAAAGCAGGATGGAGAGTTGGCGTCATGTCATCGCTACTCGGTTCCATTCGACAGGGACTCAGCAGTAGTGTCTTGTGACGGCCAGTTCGTTTATGACAAGTCAATTTACAGTCAATCTAGGGTTTATGAGGTAATCCAAAAAAAAAAATTTTTTAGTTTTATATTATAATCGATTTTGAAATATTTTATTTAAATCCTGTTCACAATTCAAGTGGAATATGGTATGCGAGAACAAGTGGGAGCGAGCCCTAATCCAGTCGATTTACGTGTAAGCTTATTTTATATTCAGAGAAATCATGTTGTATAAATGATGTCAAGTTAGAAACTTTTTTTCCTGAAGTGACTATTGAATAATTCAGATTTGGGGTGTTTAATGGAGCAGTCATTTGCGGGGCGCTGTCGGACGGTATGGGAAGAAAACGGCTTCTTTGTTTGTCCGCCTTGTTCCAGTTTATATTCGGCTTGGCAGGAGCCTACATAACAAATTTCTGGCTCTATTGTGCCAGTCTTTTTGTGTACGGGTTTTTTGGAAGTGGTGGCGCATATGTGACCGTACGTCATTCACATCACTTATAGATGAAAAACACTTTTGGTAATTGGGTATTAACTTTAAACTGGATGTGCTTTGTTTCTTTTTTTTCTGCAGGGCTTTGTTTTGAGTAAGACCTTTTTGCACTTAGGGCAAGATTTGTTTACTGCTTGTTATATAAGAATGGCTTTATAAATAACCTCATTAGCTATGGAATTGGTAAACAAGACGAAACGGACATTATGCGGAACCGCCTTCTCCGCGAGTTTTGCAATTGGCGTTTGTTTTGTCGCCCTGTGGAGCTACCTAATTCGAGATGTGACATGGCTTCAAACCGTTTTTGCAATGCATGCACTCCTTCTGTTTGGCCATTTTTGGTGAGGTGCTAATTGTCAAAACAGCTTCACGTCACACGTGAAACAACAAATTAATAATAAATAGGAAAAAAAAAAGCCATTCACGTGCACGCTTGTCTTGTAAAGGCTAATGGACGAATCAATCCGATGGCTGTGGGGTCAAGGACGCATTCAAGAAGCGGTTAAGATTGCTCGTAAGGCTTGCAGACAAAACGGAAACTCCTTTCACA